>CAUHTR010008215.1:0-24450 GCA_959609185.1 Schmidtea polychroa | reverse complement strand
GCAATGGCGAATCAGAGGGATTAAGGGGGTATATCATAACCGGGCGCCACTCGCAAAGGGGCGCAAATTATCCCGAAAGCAACATATTTTCCGGAATTTTTCATTTTTTTTTTGTCAATTGAAGGCGAAATATAGTTTTAAATCAATAAGTATGTAAATATAATTAATTATTTCCTTTCTTATTTATTTACTAAAATATGTTATAAATACACCTAACAGCGAAAGTAACATTGTCTATATATACGTTTGGTGTGGCACACCACCTGAGGTTGAGTCACCAATTATTGACATGTTAACTTCACTTTTCATTTTTTCAAATTTTCAAATCGTTTTAAGGTGTTTTTGAATTGAAGTCATTTTTAGGACTTGAATTTTGATTTTATATAATTATGATATCATTATTCAAGTTCTTAAATAGTACTTTTAGTCAGCATTTATATTTGATAATATATATTTTAAAATTTTAATTAATTAAAATTAAGAAAAGTATACACCAAATTTTCAACGATTTGACCAATCTTCGTTATTTCAAGAATTTTTTTACTTTTTATTAATGGATTTTTATTATATTTTATGTTTGTTACTTAAATTTTGAAATAATTTGTTTTTAGAGCGTTTAAGTCCTTTTTTAATAATCAACTTAATGAACTAAACAAAAATATGTAGTTCACTATGGTGGGGACTCTTTAAAAAATAAATTTTCGAAATGTCGCCGCATTGAACTCATGCGTGCCCACCCTTGATATATAACATTGATAATTAAATTTCAGGTGTTTTTTTAGGATTTTTATGGTAGTTTAATTTGGATTTTATTTGGATTTATTCGTAAAAATTAAGTTAGATATTTTTATAATTTAAATAAGTAAAGTAATCACAACATTTATTTTTTAAGACATGTAGTAAAGAATGGATAAATATTTGTTAATTTTTGTAATCTTCTTCGATTTTGTCGTTTTCTGTAATTCTATGAAAATATTTAATTGTTTCAAATAATTTATTAAAATTTACGAATTGCGATTTTTTTCCTGCAAATTCAAAGATGTCGAAGATCTTCTTCAATATCTGTAATCTAAAGACATTTTCATATTCTAATTATTTTATAATTAAATCTTACGATGTATTTACTTCTTTTTCCCTAAAGCTCAAGGTAGAGCAGTCAGAATCTGATTCAAAAGTTTTTTGCACATAACTTTTTAACATAATTTGAAAATATTGATATGTTAATTATATGTTTATCAATGTATAGTTCGCATGAAAAACACTTTACTTAATTTTGTATGTATTTTCATTATGTGTGCTGGCTTGTATGCGTAATTATTTTTCTCACTTTTTAGGGGATTCCCTATAATAAATATGTTAAATTTCGCAGCATCAAATTTCTACACACAGGTCGTTTGTCGTGTTTCCTATATATATATTTATTGATTTTTTTTTAGATTATTAGATAATGTTATATTTTCGCAGTTAGGTGTAATGTTTACAGTAAAGCAATCAAAATATCTTCGTAGTAGGTAGTTTGTAACCCTCGGAGTGCGACCATCCAGTGCTCCCCATTAGTTAAATTTATTTTATTGCTCCAGGGGTCCTATACTATATTATTTTTCAGATCCACACTATAGTGATGTGGTCTCTGATCGTATAGATTTTGGTACACAAATTGTGTCTCGTTAAAAGCCAAGGTATTTTAAGGTCTATTATATTTTTTGTATACAAATCTTTCAAAATTCTGATGCTTTCGAGATCATTTTGTATTCGAATAAATTAAATTTGTGGCTGAAAATAAACATTTTGACGAGTGGATTTATTTTCTTTTAATTTCGAAGTGCCACTGAATCCCAAACGGTTCAAATAATGTTTGAAACATTCAATGTTTCCTGCTATGTAATGACGCTCTCCAAGATATGCTGTCGTTTATGCTTCAGGAAGAACTACCGGAATTGTTTTAGATCCGGAGATGGTGTACCACACACTATGCCAATTTATGATGAATATGCTCTACTTCATGCTATTTTTAGAATTGATTCAGCCGGAAGAGACTTAACTGATTATATAATGAAAATATGACAGAGGATACAGTTTTACAACTATTGCCGAAAGAAAATTTGTTCGAGATATCAAAGAAAAATTGTGTTACATTACTCTTGATATTTTGCTTGATTTTCCTACCAACTGCTGGCATTCATGAGGCGACTTATAACATCAAGATGAAATGCAATGTGGATTTTCGTAAAGATTTATATATCCAAACAGTTTTAAAAGCTGGTTCCCCAATGTTTTCTAGTATTGTTGACTCATTAGTATTGGCTCCATCATCGATAACAATAATGAATTAAAGTTAAATTTATTTTACAACAGGAAAACCTAAGTCTCTAGTGCCTAGACCATATTATCAAAGAAAACCTCTAAAACAGGGCTGTCTAACTGGAGGTCCGCGAGTACATTTTACTATGAATAAATTTATATTACTAATTATTATTATTAATATTAAATTATTTTACTATGTGAAAATTTAAACCTAATTTGAATTTAAAGTAGGTACTATTTAGTTTGCTTAACTTCACTTAAACCTGACTGAATACAGCAGCAATCCGTTTAACGTCTGATGATGGTTGGCTCAACGTTGGCGACACATATTATACTTATGGTTGGTTGTTCTAGTTGACGCACGTGATGCGCTATTTTTGGTTAATAGTCATAAGAATTTTCTTATAAAGCAAATTTAAGCTAAAGTTCGCTTGAAATGTAAAAAAGTTTTCAAAGAATATTAAATTTGCCTCAATTTGTCAAAATGCTCCGCGACCCACGTTTAAGAACCGTTGATTTAAACAATGATTTTTTGATTTGATTTTAATTAATTATTTAATAATATATTTTAAGTTCAATTATTAAATTGATAAAGTGGAGTCCGAGGCACTACAAGTATCTTTCAAGAATCGTCGGTACATTGATATCAGTAAATATTTCTCAGTTAATTTAAAACTAAATGACCTGTAGAAATAAGTATTTGGTCAGTAAACTAATTGAATTGTTCAATAAAAAATTCATTTGTAAGATGATCAAATTAATATAAAATAATGAATGATCAAAATGAAATCAGTGTTCACATCGGCAATGTTTCCTCAACAATATTCTCCTTAGGATAAAGAAAGAAAAAACAGCTGTAAAACAATTTAAAAAATGAGCAAAAATGAAAATGAAATGGGATATTGAAAAAATATTTCTAAACAAAGAAACCATGAATAATATACATCAACAAAAATGTTGGGGTTATCAATATTCCAATGAAACAGGAGGTAGAAAGAAGCAAATTAACGTTTTGAAAAACAAAGCCATAAAGATCAGGTTCTCAATGTCCGAAGAGATTGTAATTTTTATGTCTCAATATCTTCACTGCCACAATGTTTTAGATCATTGGTCTTCAAACTGTGTTCCGCGGAACTCTAGGTTCCACGAAAATCCCTCAATTAACGCATCATTTCACATAAAGGTTCCGCGAGCTTTTGAAGTTTGAAGACCACTGGTTTAGATAATGGCATAAGAATAATGTATAGAATTTTGGAAATATTGAAAGAAAAGAAAATTGAAGTCAAAGTGAACGTCTTCGTGGAAAAGTTAAGAAAAGAAAATATGGATCAAGTAATATCTATTTAGGAGAATTAGAAGATGGTGTAAGAACCATTTGTCAAATGTAGATGACGAAGACAACGCATATATGGTTGACAAATACATCTAATATGCTGATTTTGATGTTGACGAAGTTAATGCCGATAAAAATGACGATGAAAAGTAAAAAAAGGGTATTCATTTCTACCAAACGTCTTTAAAAAAATGCTCCAATATCTAAAGTAATCGACCGCGGATGTAAATCAAGCCAAGTTATTGTAGGCAATGAATCTAACAACACTCGTATTACAGCTCAGGAACACTGGACAACCTTTGAACAATTCAGAAAGAAAAAATTGCGTTAACCATAACAATATTACCAAATGAAGCAAACAAGGAATAATGGAAAACAATAAGTACAGGCACTTGTAGAGATTATTTCAAAACATATTTGTGTAAGAATACTATCGGCATTGCAATTACTTATTTAGTTTAATTTCTTATCTTTTTGTGTTACAAATTTACCTGATTAATAAATACTTAATTAATTTATTAAAATACTGTCAAATTTTAAATAAATAAATAAATAAATTTTTGATTTTTACTGGTTTTTTAACTTTAAAACTGACAAAAATACTGACCAAATAATTTGAAGCCAAAAATGTTATCGAATGGCACCAGGTGTAAATAAATAAGTTAACAATAACAGATTATTAAATTTTATTATAGTTTATGTATTTTTTTTACTTTTTCATGTGAATTAAAGGGCCGATTATACAAATCGAGTTATATCAGTAGGCCATGGAGTGGGATTATTAATTTCCCAACTCTAGTGGCAATAATGGTTCAATAAATATAATTAGGCTGATTTAAACACTTTTATTTTAACCAATGTATAAATTAAAGTTATAAAAAAGAAATTTAAAAATATTATACTTCAATTCTTCCAATTTCCTCAATTTTTATTTCTTCTAATCTAGCTTCTTGGAAGATTTTTTCTTTTCTTACAGCTTCTTCTTCAGACGCCTTGCGATATTCGTCAACAATTCTTTGCCTTTTGTTTTGTGCTATCTGTTGTCTAATGTCTGCAGCAAATTTATCTTTTTTGTTTGTTTATTTATGATATCTCTTTGTTCTTGTTCAATAATCATCTTTGATACTCTGTACAATATGGTGACTGAATGTTTAAGTTTAAAACAATGAAATTAACTTAAGATTTTTATTAAATTCAATTTCATCATATTTTGCCTCAAGGACTTTATCCCTTAAAACGATTTGCTGTTGCTTCAATCTAGTTGCTAGCAATTCTTGTTCAACTTTCCTTTGCCTTATAATTTCTTCGAGTTCTTTTTCCCTCCATTTTCTCTGATGTGCCTCCTAAATTTAGCATTGTTAATATCATCCAGCATTATGCAGATTGTTAAATTACAAAAAAAAATTGTGAAGATTAAAAATTTTAGAAAAACTAAAAGTAGAATTTAAATTTTTATATGTAAAAATTTCAAAAAGAATATTTATAAAAATTATAAAAAAGAAATCAACGAAGTTATTTTAAAAATTTAAAAATTTTCAACAACATTAATTATCAATTTGTGTGATTTTTAAATTTATTGGCTGAATTTAAAAACGTTCGATTATGAAATGTTTGTTTAAATAATACTGAATTAAAAAGTCAATAATTACACCCAACTCTTTTTTTACACGGTAGATACGTTCCAACAAAAACCGTGTAAATAAAGACATGTTAACCATAGTAAAATTGAGGATGTGTTCTAATATTATAGAAAACCGTGTAAAATAGAAAAAGGAACCATTAGTTGTTCTAAATAACCGTGCAAAAAAAATAGTAAATCTTGAAACCATATTATATAAGTTTTACAAAATATAATCCATACATGTTTTTATTAAAAATAGATAATAATAGTAATTTTAGTCCATAAGTAAAAAACAAATAAAATTTTTGTTCATAAATACAAATAAATTAAATTCAAATTGGAAATATAAGTCTTATTTAGCAACTAATATTTATTATCACTACTTTATAATAAGCGTGCACGTTTATTATAGACTGGCTAAAATTGCTTTACTCACTTAGGTCTACCAAATCTGATATTGGTTTTCTTATGATAAAATCTGTTATAAGCTGTTGGGTTTTTGCCTTTTTAACTTCTTTATAAAGTTCTTGATAGACAGCCATACAAACCTGTAAATTCCGTTGGAATTATAATGCACGTTCCACATTAGGATCATGAGTGAGAAAAAATTGTTTCATACTGGTACCAAATTTTAAGCAATCGCGAATTAAATCAGAAGTTAGTTGATGCATTTCACCTTCACCTTCGTCACTATGGTTCTCATTTTACCATTAACTGTTATAGCTTCAATCAAGTCCTCATCATCTAAAGGTTTTTTCAAGTATCAACTCCTCTATATCCGCAACTTGCATATTTTCAAAGCCCTCACCACCAATTTCGTGTGAAAGCGTTACAATTTCAGAAACACACAACTGCATTTTGTATTACAGAGTTACTAATTTTAACACATGCTGGCCATATTTTCTTCCAACAAGCATTTAAGTTAGAAGTCCGCAGTTGTTTTATGGCAAAAGAAGCATGTGTAATACAATCTATAATCGTATAACTTTTCCATGATTCGACAACCGTCAAATTCTGTCTTCGATTGAATCCAAAATATATTTAAATGTTTGTTTTATGTAATAGATTTTAAAGGTTGCTATTATACCCTGATCCAATGGTTGGATCAAATAAGTGATGTTATATTTGTCAAAATAACAAATAAAACAAATTTTTTTTGGAAATAGTGTTAAACCGAATATTTCGTGCAAAAAAGATTTGTTCCTTTTTCGTGGAGCGTGTTATTTCAAAATCGTGTAAAAAAAGACCGTGTAAAAAAGAGTTGGGTGTCTTTATTGGATTTATTTGAAAATACTTTATTTTTGTTTAAGTTGATTAAGACACGAAAGTTTAAATATTTTCCCAACTTTTATTGATAAGAAATAACACGACAATCAATTAAATAAGTATTTTATTCGATATAAAATTTCCAGTGTGATTGCATTCTCGGTAAATTGCTGGTTCCATTTTTTTCTTTCTTCGCATTTTTAAATCTTCCATGGTTAACTATTTCTCTGAATTTAAAAAAAACGGTAAAAAATCTTTCATTAATTAATTTAATAATTAAATTAAATATAATGCCATGTGCAGGCTCTACAATCCAAACTAATATATACAAATACAATATTTTGCATCGTCTTAATTGATTTATAAAAATACTATGTAAATTTCCACAAATTTCGCCATACGCGATAAAATTAATTGGTTCGAATAATAAGAATCTAATGAATTTAATTTTTGTTAAAAGTAGATGTAACTTTACATTTCTATGAACCAAATCATGACAATAAACTATAACCAAATAAGAACATTTTAATTCGATTTCTAATTTTATACGAATAAACACAAATACGAATAAGACTTCTTGCAATCTCTGTATTCAGGTTCTTGAACATCATCGACTCAAGGGATATTAGTGTACACAAACAGAGCTGTATGACTAAAAAAGAAGTGTCTAATTTAAAATTTTATTTTTGCGGATTGAAAAGAAAATAATGCAACGCAATACTAAATGTTTGAAACAGTGGCGGAACTTCAAAATTTGGGAACCCGCGCAATGTAAAATATTTCCACTTAAATTTTTCGGTTAAAGTTTAAAACATAGTTATTCACAGCAGCCGCTATTCAATGATAGTTTTATGTTTGTAGGCAAATATAACTGCGGGAAAAAAGTTTCAGAAAATGATTGTAAATATTTTTTTAGTAATAATTTTGGGCCCCCTATAGCTGGTGAGCCCTCGCAACGCAGGGTCCTGCGTCCATTAGTTACGCCACTGGTTTGAAATGTAAATTTAAACTTGGGAATACATTTTTTATACATGCAAACGAAAACAATGCAAATTGAATCTACCTTGACTGATGTTAAGATGTATTTTCATAATTGGCTAAACAACATCTCAAATGAAAATATTTCTTACTACGGATCTTCTCTCTAATAATTCATCTCTTTTTGATTGCATATCTATAATTCTCTCTTGCATCTGTCTCATTTTTGAAAATTCTTTTTCTCTCAAAGTAGCTTTTTGAATTCTTAATTCTTCATCAAATTTTTCTTTTTCCTTTTTTAAAAATTAATGCAATCAAATTAAACCAAAGATGCACAATAAAAAAACATGATTTAATATTTTTAAAAATAAATTAAAATTTAATATTAATGTATTTTAAAAAACTGTCATATAAAATATAAATAAACTTTTCGAACAAAATCTAGAAAACTCAGTATTGAATTTGTAAAATTTAGAAAGTGAAATTTAGACAAGAATCCAAATGAGCTATTCTTGAAATCTTCCTCTGAAGTCTCGAAATAAACTAATTCAAACATAAATATGAGTTCTTTATTATGAAGAATCTGGTATTAAGACAGAACAACTAGATCAATTTTATTGGTGGTGGTGCATGGCCGTTCTTAGTTGGTGGAGCGATTTGTCTGGTTAATTCCGTTAACGAACGACTCTAACCTGCTAAATAGTAACTTTTGTGTTCTAACGCAAATGCTGACTTCTTAGAGGAAGAAATAGCGTTTAGCTAAATGAAATTGAGCAATAACAGGTCTGTGATACCCTTAGATGTCTGGGGTCACACGCGCGCTACAATGGCAGTAACAGCGAGTTTAATTCCTAGCTAGAAATGGTCGGGTGACCTGCTAAATCACTGTCGTGTCAGGAATAGTGGGCAGAATTATTCCACTTTGAACGAGGAATTCCTAGTAAGCGCAAGTCACTAGCTTGCGCTGATTACGTCCCTGCCCTTTGTACACACCACCCGTCGCTACTACCGATTGAATGATCAGATTGAATGATCAACATCTAATAAACTTTCTTATACCAAATAATACTAAACAACTCGAAAAACCTATGAGTTTCTTTGAAATGGATTCCAAATTATTTAGTTTGCACGCACATTCTCAGAAAATATCGCATGGATCTAAATAATGGCAGGAGATTATCATAAGGATGCATTCAATCAATACAATCTCACAAAGAAGCTCTCATCAATGCATCACTAAACTCGCACGGTCAAGACGTTCCATTATATCTGGAAATCGATGCCTCTGATACTATCTCAGAAAGGAAAACCATCAGCATCCTTTTCGCGAATACTACAAGCTTTAGAGAAACAAAATTCGATAGTAGAACTAGAAATTGAAAATTGCCAAAGGTGGAGACACTTATTACTATCAGTTCCTAAATTTACCATTGTAAGAAATCAAAAGGTTTTTTAATCAAAATAATCGTTCTAAAATCTAAAACGAAAAAATAAGTAGATGGAGGATCAAACTTTCAAACATAACATATCACTCAAGTTTGTATATTCGAAATTATGTAATCATGGAATAACGCACGTATTATTTTAAATTAAAAAATTTGTCATACTCAACTCAAGACATACGAAATATGACTAATAAATGCGAAATTTGTAACGAGCTCAAACTGAAGTTATAAAGCCCTCAAAATGTACATTAATAACAGTAAATCAAGCCTGGCAAATATTAGTCGTAGATTTTGTGGGTTCAATTGATAATTTAAGTGAAAACAACCATGAAAATTTGAATAAATATTTTCCAGAACAAAGAAGCTTAAGACATTTATTGAAAAAAATACTAAAAGTTACAAAAGATTAAAGGTTGGCCTAGGCTCTAGGGCCAACAATAATATCATTTGTTTTAGTGCATCAACATTTGATGAAGAACCTGACAAAAATAATGAATGCACTGATTTTAAAAATCTTGATAATAGAAAAACTCTTTCAACCTTTAGACACATCGAAAAACTTGACAACACAAAGTTCTTAAGATAAAAAATGTTTACATTTATTTGAGGCTATGTTTTGACTTTTCATTTATAATTCCAAAATTTATTTCAGTACAAGTTGTAAATGAAATTATGAGAAAGTTGACAGATTCTTAGAGATTAATTAGAAATTTTGTTAAATTTAAAATATATTTTTATTGAAAAATATTTTAAAAAGAAGACCGAAATTTATCAATTTTAAAAAATAATTTTATCAAAAAATATTTTGAAAGAAAAACTGAAATTTGTTTAAATAACAAAATAAGAAGAGACAAGTTTTTGAGTGTATAATTTATTAAATAAAATTTATGGAATTGTTTAGTGATTCGAAAACGGATATTAATGTTCTAGACGGATGAGAATCCTAATAAAAATAATAATAATCTTTTAATTATTATTATTGGAATATTATTTTTAAGTCAATTACTAATTATTTAATATCGACAATAAAAATTTCAATCATTCATCATTCATAAAAATTGTATAATTTCAAACGTTAAATATTTATTTTTTTCATTTCAAAAACTAAAAGTAATTTCTATATAAATAATACTTATCATTTGAAAATAATTTCGATTTTAAAATTTTATGTTTTTTTAATTTTCTCCTCACAACATTAAAAAAGGGATTTCTGTTTTCAGTTAGAAAAAGGAACGGAATATTGATAAAAATTATACAAAGGTTTTAATGCCAATTAGCTCGAAGTCGACGAAACCAGAGAACATATTCTGTGATAAATATCTTTTAGACAAAAATGCGGCTCAAATTGACAAATAAATAAATTTTATTTTTATTAATAAAAAATCGCTAATGAGTTTTTTTTAAATGGATAAATTTGGACATCAATAAAATTTTTAATAAGGAAAATTTATTTCATACTTACACCTTTAACTTTTTGGATTTCCATAACTTTCTTATTCAATAATTTGTCTTCAAGGATTTCCATTTGTTTTCTTTCTTGACTTTGTTTAAGTGCTAGCTCTAATTCGGCTTTCAACTTCTGTTGTTTTTTTATTCTTAATTGTTCTGCTGCGTTTTCATTTTCTATCAAATCTGCAAAAGCTTGATTTGACTGAAAATTTTCCTCTGCTTCTTTTTCTCTTTCAATAATTTTCAGATTTTGCAGATTAAAATTTTGTTCAACCATTGAAACAGCTGCTAAATATTCCTATATAAATAGATAATTTGTTTTAAAAATGTCGAAACCCTCATGAAATCTATATCCTCTAAGGCCTTTTTATATTTGTGTCATGAAATAAATTGTTGTCGGTGAGATCAAAGCAGTTTTTAAAGTATCTAGAGCTGTCAAAGGTAAAGTTCAAGAAAAGTAAGTCTTGGTAAATCTTTGAAGATGGAAAAAATAAANTAAATTCTGGCACGCGTAATTATAATTATTATTAAATTAATTAATTCGCCATTTAAATCGGTTGTTTGAATAATACCAGATTTAGGCAATCAATTTGTGTTTTAATATATCTTTAGGCCAGCCATGGCCAACCGGTGGCCCGCGAAGCGTTTTGATGTGGCCCGGACGCAATTTTAAACATCAAATCAATAATTGTCTTTTTTAGAATTCATATTCGAATTAAGCATGTTTTTAATTTAAAAATTGATTCTAAGTTTACTTGAATCGTAAAAACTAGTTATATTTATTTAAATGAATTTATTGTGGCCCGTGATAGTATTTTTCCGAAAATTTGGCCCTTCGATTGATTTGGGTTGGCCACCACTGCTTTAGGCAATTAGACTAAAATCATTGACATGTAGAAACTAGAATCTCGCAAACGAGCAATTTGTATATTCGTCCTCAAATACAAACACGTCCACACGTACTTTGTCTTATACATGGTGGTTTTCCTCCTATCGTTATGCTTGCTGGCTTATTTTTTTCAATTGTAGATTAAAATAATCCTAAATATTTTCCGGCGCTCAGTTTGGCAGATACTGCTTTAAACCTTTAACAAAATTACGCAATTTGATTATGTCATATAATTAATAACAGTGCAATTATGAAGAAGCAACCAAACTAATTTTATTATTGAATGTCGCACAACATCGTATTTGCTATCAAGTGGTTAGCAGTACAAGAAAGGTTTAGAATCACTTACCTACGGTTATCCAGATACACGTGAAACGGAAAATTTTTCAATTAATTGGTGATATCAGAAAACCAATTTTGAATTTGAAACAATTTTTTATTTATTAGTTAGACAGTAATATTTTCACGTAAAAATATTTTAACAACAATGAGATATATTCTAAGAAAAACTGAAAGATTTAATATTTCAACAAGTGTTTTAGCCTAAATACAAAATAGCATCTTAAACCAACTGTTTGAAATATCAATGTAAGGAAGATTTAAACAAGTGAGGAGGGTCCGATATACTTGAAAATTGTTCTTTTAAATCGTTGTATGCCCATTACGGGTTTAAGTATGTCCTGTGTTAATAAACTATAATATTATTAGACATTCGTTTTACATGCAGTTGAGATTCTACGGTTTCAAAATATATATTGGTTATCATTAGGTGAAAAGGTCAGATATTTCATATCGGAAATGAAATAGAGAACAACCTGTCTATTGAAAAAATATTTGACAGATATTCGTAAACAGAAATAAGATTCTAAACATTGACAACGAAATGCATGTAAGCTTATCAAATATTATATACAGATTCCGGAAGTTTTACGATGAATATCATGCATAAATATTTTCATTAAAAATCCATAAATCTTTTTTTTTTTTGACTTCCATTTTCTATGAATATGTAAAAAGGAAACTTATTTTTTATTATTCTTGTTAATTTTCAACATGCTCGCCATCATTACTAATAAAATAGTGAATACGATTCTGCAGTTCTGTGGAAATATTTCCACATCAGTTATCTTACCCTGCAAAAAAACCTTAAATAAAATTTATAGACCAAAAAGCTGGATACATCAAGCCTCCTAATCTTTTAAACTCATTATTTCTATGTTTATAATAATTAATAAGTAAATACTCACTTCAATTTCTCTATTATTTTCTTTGGGATTATTTTTAAACATTTGATAATCAAGTAATCGTTGGAATTGTTTCCTATTGAGAATCAAGGCAGCTCTGTCATTTGATGGATTGATAACTCTAAATAAAAGCAATCTAATGTCCCAAGAAAAATATAACTCCTTTACCTCAACTGGCGAACATTGTCCTGAGTAATGACTCTGATTGGACTAGAAGCTTTGCCACATTTGTATGAATTTATTTTTCCAATTTGAGACACATTAGAATTATTAGCCTGATCAGAAAATGATATACTATTCTAAAATATTCCATCAAAAAGAGAAAATAAACAATTCGAAAGAACAAACAAAATTGATTGGAACCGGTGTCGCAAATAGCAGCTCGTCGATTTCAGAGTTTCTGTTAGATTTAATGGAAAATCGTTTGAAAGTGTTCACTGAGGTCGAGCTTGAAGAAGATCGGCTGCATGCACTGGAAAACCTTCTACCACAACTAACATTTGCAGGTTTTCTATAAGACGCACTGGAAACCTTTATCTAAAATATTTTTATTTATTGAATTATGATATTTTATATAAATAATTCAATTTTATTGTAATATCACAACAAATAAACAAAATTATTTAATGTAATTTTTTTGATATAAAATATAATTTAATATTCGCAATTCATGCTGAGATAATAATTAAATTTAAAATCTTATTGAGATAAAACCCCAAGTGGATGAAATTTCTCAAGTAATTAAGAAATTTTAAAAAAATTCGTCAAAAGATTTAGAAAAATTATAATCAAAATAATTCAAACAATGCTATATTCTTTATGAATGACATAAAAATTGAAATATTCTAAGACAGGGGTGGGGAACCTGTGGCCTTTAGGCCGCATGTGGCCTACCGGAGCTCCATGTGCGGCTTCCGGAGCCTTATCAAAATAAATCTTAATTTATAAAAAAAACCATGAATTTTGAGGATTTACAAATAAAAATACTTGTAACTACTGAACTGTATATATACCGTACTGTATGAGCATCCCACCGAGTACAAAGAACGAAATATAAAAGTAAATCATTCACACACATAAATACAAAACGTATGTTGATGAATAAATAAGATTATTGAGCACTCATTTGTGAAATGATGACTTATTTGCATCAATTTTTCGATTCAGAAATAATAAACATTTTCCAGAATATTTCGTACAGCTGCATTTTTTAAATCTGGAGACGGGTGGGCGAGCGTTTTGATGATTGTATTATTTATATTTTGAATAAATGCGCATGCATGTTCTGTGGTTAATTTAAAAAATTATAGTTAAAATTTAGACTTGGAATTTTTGAGTTATTAGTCATTTTTTAAAATTTGAAAATTTTTTTGAGTTGGGAAATTTTGGAAAATTTGTTTTTGGGACTTTCTAGATTTTGGGAATTTTTTTAATTTGGCAAAATTTTGAGTTGGGACTTTTAAACATGTATATGCAATTCCTAACCCAGTCAATAGTATCAATAAGTTCTTAAATTTTTCACATTTGGCATCATTCTCTTTTGCTTTTCTAGCCAGTCCAATCACCATAATCCATACACCATGAGCATCGACCCAATAGAGACCAAAATAAATCGGACATGGCCTTATATCGACGGTCCGTGAACTCATGCGAGCACCTTCCAATAATAGTGCAGAGAAACTCCTCACCTTTTGCTGGAACTCACCCACTTGATACATTACCAACGTTGGTCACTCAGTGGGTATTAAGCGGTAACACACCATTGTATTCTGGGTTACGCTGGAAACAGATCGGTAAGGTAAAATGTTGACTACATGTAACCCACCACTATTGTTATTAAAACAATATCATTATGTTACAATAAAAAATCTTAAAAAGTTGATAAATTGTCGAGGAACATGCATAGAAAGAATTGAAAGTTATTGTTGTGAACGATGTTTAAACTACATTAGAAAACCACGAAATTCTATGCAAAATAAATCAATTAAAAACAACCCTTAACACTTTCCCGTAAAATAAATTCTAAAAATTTACTGACTGGTCCAAATTTGTAACTCCTCCGTTTGTAATATATGCCGATTTTGAATCGATTTTATTTACTTTAATTTCTCATACTTTCTCTTCAAAATATCTTATCATAAATTCCTGTACAAAATTTTTGGGACCAAAAACCCCCTTCACAATAGTGCTTCAGATTGACATAAGCCTCTTCAGCCCTCTGCATCCTAGTTCATTTTGACTTCAAAAATTTCTAGCCATAAATACCTCCTGATTACAGTGCTTCACATTGACATTACTTCAGATTGATATACTTCAAATTGACAAAGGGTGTGGGTCTCAGACAGTCTTGCCACCGTGTCTGGATATTTTTTTGCATCACATTGACATAAACCGTTTTAACCCACTGCACCCTAGTTCGTTTTGGCCTAAACGTTTTAGTGCTTCACATTGACACGCTTCGGATGGCCTTGCTGCAGTATCTGGATGCTTCAGATGGACATAGGGGATGGGATCTTGCTGCCTTGTCCAAGTAGGTATAAAGGACTAATATCTATCTACTTATATAGTTACAATATTGAAGACGTCACACATTTTATTGTTTTCGCCTATTATTTAGTTAATGTTGTTTAATATATTTTTTTTATTTTTGCCTTTATTACTTAATTTGATCTTCATGTTTTGACCTTACTATTTTCAAGAAACGAATGAAAGTCCAGAAATCAGGAGTAATCCTTAAATTTTAACCCCTAACTTTAATTGCTTAAACTTTATGGTGTCGAAACTGCCTCATCTAGTGAATACTGAGACATTACAGTTAATTCAAAATTAATGAAAATGAAATACTTTACTGACTGTTTATTAGAATGATAAAGCATTCATTTATACTAATTGAAAAATGAAATTCTTCATAAGTGATCCAATGAAATTGGGTCCAACGGTTGTATATTGTATTACTTAGTATGAAACTAATTCATTTCTTCTTGATTATCTATATCTGCTGTGTCATAACCAACCTCTTCATAATCCTTCTCGAGTGCTGCGGTTGTTTCTCGTGCCATTGGAAATTCCATTTCATCCATACCTTCACCAACAAACCAGTGCATAAAGGCTCTTCGTGACCACAACATGTCAAATTTATGATCTAGTCTTACCCAAGCTTCTGCAATAGCAGTTGTATTGCAAACCATAACAACTGCACGAGTCAGTTTTGCCAAATCTCCATTGGGAACTACCGTTGGAGGCTGATAATTTATTCCTATTTTGAATCCAGTAGGACACCAATCAACAAACGTTACTGTACGTTTTAATTTAATTTTGTTTAATGTAGTCGATATTCCAGTTGGATCAATATCACCTCTGTAAAACAAACAGCATGACATATACTTACCCCTTCGAGGATCGCACTTAACCATTTGGTTGTCATGTTCAAAACACGAATTAGTAAGCTGGGATACTGTCATTTGTTCATGATTAGCTTTCTCAGCCGATACGATAGGTGCAAACGTAACTAATGGGAAATGAATTCTTGGATAAGGTACAAGATTTGTTTGCAATTCAGTTATATCTACATTCATCTGACCTTCAAATCTTAAAGAAGCTGTCATGCTACTAATAACTTGTGCTATAAGTCGATTAAGATTCGTGTACGTTGGCCTGTCTACGTCTAATTTCTTGGTGCAAAGATCATATATAGCTTGATTATCAATCATAAAAGCGCAGTCTGAGTGATCCATTGTTGTATTAGTCATAAGAATAGAATTGTAGGGTTCCACTACGGCTGTAGAAATTTGAGGAGAAGGATACACAGAAAATTGCAGCTTGTTGACTTTTTTATAGTCTATGGAAATTCTTTGCATTAATAAAGCAGTAAATCCTGAACCAGTGCCACCACCGAAAGAATGAAAGCATAAAAAGCAGCTCAAAAAGTTACAATTTTCAACTATTCTTCGAACTTGGTCCAGAGATTCTTCAATCATTTCACTACCAATTGTGTAGTGTCCTCTAGCATAATTATTAGCAGCATCCTCTTTGCCGGATAACAGTTGGTCTGGATGAAAAAGTTGCCTATAAGTGCCAGTACGTATCTCATCTAAAACCAGTTATTCCTGAAAATTAATACAGAAACAAACCAATGACTGTTGGTTCAGTATCAACAAAAGGCACCTCGGGACAAAGTTTTGACCGGATGATTGTGCAAAGAACGTTTGGTAAGACTTATCAGTGAGAGCATCATCTGGTTGAACCATTGTTCCATCGGGTCTTATTCCGTGTTCCAGGCAATATAATTCCCAACAAGCATTTCCTATTTGAACACCCGACTGGCCAATGTGAATATTCAAACAGACAGGCTACATGGATATTATTCATACTAATTTAGAAGTCAAAGCTTACCATTTTATCTAATGCCTTCGAAATTTAAAATCAATTAGATCAATAAATTTTGATTTAAATCTTTAATAAAAATTTGGAATTTTAGTTTTTTTCTCTATATTTTTTACTGTATGATATGCAGTACCGTAGTGCGTATAAAACTGTAAATGTGATACAATTTATATATGGTTTAGCAAAATATTTTTGTTAAATTTAGTTTGATAAAGATATTGATTTATTATTGTTTTTAATATCATTAAAAAAATCAAAAAAGTTAAAAATGAATATTTTCCGAGGGAAACTGGCATTGGCGGATGCAGAACAATGAGAGGAGTTCAAATATAATAAAAATAAAGTTAATGGGGTCCCTAGAAGGAATTAATTAAAAAACTAATTAGCTAATAGAAAACCCGAGTTAATGGGTAACGCGAGCCAATGGAAAACTCGAACGGTGTGAGAGGACCCGAGTGATCAATCTAATTATGTAGAGGCAATCGAATTAGCCGACAAGTAATTAAATTGGGGCAAGTTGTCAAAAATAAATAAATTGCTCAAACAAATTAGGTCTGGAAAGGGAAGAACGGGGGATAGTTATCAAAAGTAATTTGATGAGGAGATAATATAATTACGAGATGGGTATAAAAGCCACCGGCAAGTAAACATAATTGCCAGTTTCTCGAAAAGTGAAGAGTGATATTACAGTGAAAGGGAGTAAAGGCGAATTTAACTTCAGTGCTAACCACATCGTTTTGAATCTAGCGTACCAGAAAGGGAGATCTCTCGTTGGAAGATTTATCCCTGCGCAAGATTCAGGTTGAAATTGGAAAGTGTGCAGAAAAAGACTTATTTAAAGTGGTGTAATCAAGGATTGTTTCATTAAAATGTGTAATAAAAGAAAGTTGTAAGTGTGGCCATTTCGAATAAATATTATTGTGTTGGGTTGTTCGATTTGCTTAACAAAAAAACACCAAGGACTCAGGCCGTGGTACCGACTTGCACAACATACCCAACATATTTGGAGAGTCCGACGTGATTAAAAGTTGGTGAGAATTTGTTGAGATTGTGAGGTTTTTAATCGAAGTATCAAGTACTACCGACGTGATAGAAGTCGGCGAGACACTGTAAAATTGGGAAAGAAAAATAAATTGAAGTGGAAAACTTGATTTAAAAGTGGTGAATATCATCGGAAAAATATTAAAGTGGTGATTTTATTGTTGAAGTGAAGTGAAAATAAAAATTGTGGGAATTATTTATTTGTAATTAAAAAGTCAAAATTAAAACTGTTGAGGTCAGTAAATTAAAACAAATTGTAGGTTGAATGAAAAATACAAATAAAAGCGTGGCCATGCACAGAATTGATAGTAAAGAAAAGTATGATGAAAACAGTATTAGGAAATGACAAAAGCAGTTACGAAAGGCAAAAATCCGGAAATCCGAAAAAATCAATAAATTGTAAATTTATTGAAATTGAATCGGAAAAACGGGACAGGTGTAAATTAGCTAATGGTCAACAAGATGATGATTAGGGATTTATCAGAAAATGGTTAGAAAGGGTCGAAAAGCATTCGAATGTGTTAAAACAGAAAATCGTTAATTAATTAATTAATTAGCTAATAGGAAACCGGAACCAATGGAGAACCCGAGAGATGAAGGAAACCCAAGCTCGATTAACATGGAAAGTAAACAAAATGAGAATCTTGGAAGGCCATTATCATGACAGCATGATTAATGGAGACAAACAAAGTTTAGGGCTATTACGAAGGATTAACAAAGGGAGCCAATTAATCACGATATGGTTCAAAAAACGTTCAAGGAACCGATTGTCAAACCATTGTCATATAGGAGCAATCCGGTCAAAAACCAATTAATCAAAGTGATTATTCTAGTATAAAAGCAAAGTCAAAATTCAAAATAATCGGCTAAGGAAAAGAAGAAACTGAGCTTAGGGAAATCAGAAGTTAGGGAACGAAAGGATAGAGTTAGAAAATAATTGAGACGTGAGATGAAAATTGAACTGGAAGCGGACCAGATCAAATAAGAAAAGTTCGATTAAAAGGTGAATATTGATAAAGATTTTGACAAAGCATCAGCATCGAGCGGAGAACCGATTAAACTGGTAAAACACTGTCGTTGATTGTATCATGGGATTGTGAGAGATTTGTTATTCAAATATACGTTGGGTAGTTAATTGTTTTGTTATTTACGATTAAAAGGACACGTGGAGTCAAAGGTTACCGACTTGAATTAATAAAACCCAACAAAACGAAATGTAGATTTTGTAATTCTAATGCTTTAAATCAATTACTTAATGATGTAATTTAAACCTGATAAATTTTATTTACGTAATTAAGTAACTTTTAATTAAACATTTTTATGGCATAATTTTTTTGACTATAGTCAGGGGTATTGTCTATTTTGTTAGGCTAGAACTGATTTCTAAACCCAAAGTTAGAAAGGGGATGAAATGTGTCAGTACACAACACGCATAGCAAGCATTAAGTTTACTCAAATAAAAATATATAAAAACACCAAGTAAATAATGATAATAGAGAAATTATTTACCCAAAAATAAAACATTCAAATAAAAAATAAAATAAAACACGAGCAAGAAGTATCACACGAAAACTTACTCAAATTATAACCGAAAGACAAAACAACACAAACAAATTCGAATAAAGGCGATTAGTAAAAATTAAAAGAAATTAAAGAAAATCTCCATAAAATCTTTTAGTGAGATCGTCGGTTATCATTGATTTTGAAGAGAAATTCCAGCCAACCCTACACTTATGCACCTTTTTCGTTGTTGGGTCAACAATTCAGCAACGGGTAACATACACAAGTCAGTAAAATGATCCTTCTTTTGGTCGTCGGAGGTCTTACCTACTTCGTGGGATAAATTCCTCCCTTTGCGACCGGACTCTATGAGCTCGAACTAAAATTAGATATGTAAGACAAAACGTTTTTCAAATTCGATTTTTACCACATTTTCATAATATTAAAACAACATTAATTGTTTAATATTACATTATTCCTATATCCCCACCAGATTCATCTGAATCTTCAACAACTCTTTTTCTAATATCGCCCACGTGTCGCGGCATATCGTATCCATTACATCTGACTAAAGATTTTGTATTTGATAATGGTTTAATGATATGTCCGTTTTTCCATCTTTCTGTGCATTTTTGATTCAAATTCGGTTTTATCCATACTGGGTCACCAGCAAAATATTTTGCTTCGATTATTATCTCTTTTTTATTGTAGCTTGGCAGATTCAGCTTTGGAATATATTTAAATATGGCTCTAGGTGGACAAATATTTTTGTTGTTTGGCGTATTGTTGAACCAGTACACAGCTTCTGCGATTGTTCCTGAGGACCTAGCTGCTAGCGATTTGATTGTCAGATGGCTACGTTCAATGATCCCGTTTCCCCCTGGACGGTTCACTGTTCTAAATACCAACTCAACATTCCATTTATCTGCTAATCCTTGAAATTTTCTAGATCTAAAAGATAAGTAATTATCTGATAATATTTCACTTGGAGCTCCTCTTTCATATAGCACTTCATTTAAAGCATTACATATCTCTTCTACATTTTCATTCTTAATTTTCTTCCAGATTGCATATCTCGATGGTCCACAATCAATAATTGTCAAATATTTAACTTTAGCAAATTTAGCTACATCAATTGCTAAATGGCACCAATTTTCATCAGAGCTTAGTTCACCTTTTCCCCACGTTACTGGCGCTGGGTCAATTGATAGGCATTGATTACAACTTGCAATTATTTCTGAGATCTCATTATCCACATTTAGTAGCCCCGCTTCCGATTCTAAGAATCGCATATGATTTTTCCTTACATGGCAGTTCTTGTGAATCTCTAATAATACATCTTTCGAGCTTTTTTGATTGCCTAAAGCTGCGACTTCTTTTTTAATAATCATCCAGTTGGGTGGGGCTCTCGTTAGTACATCAGCCTTGTTATTTTCTGTAGATACAAACTCAATGTCCATTTTAAGTTCATACTCAATCGCTAGATCCTTTCAAAGCTCCAGCCTTCGTCGTATTAACAACTCTGAATTTGCATTTGTATGTATTTTTCTGTCGCTTGATAACACGCTGTTAACCCAACACACAACTGATTTACTATCGGATTTAATTTTGATGTACTTTAGATTCCATTTAATACATAAATTAATACCCTTCACAATCGCTTCTAATTCCACCAAATTAATGTGTCTTGAATCATCAGGTTTTCGCAACCAACACGCGTCTTCAACCACTGAACCTTCCATTTCTAATACAATTCCAATGGCGATCGAATTTGCATCGCACCAAATTATGCCTGTCTGACTGCTGGGAACACTTCAAATACCTGACGATGGATCTCTTTCATTCACTTTTTCTAATAACCATTTTACTTTGTCATCGATATGATTTTCTATTGAATCATCCCAATTTCCACTGGATAGCCTCTTGATATATGAACAAGCTGGCCGCAACCACCCAGACACAGGATAAATTCCAACTAACTGGCCACATAACGAATACAGCTCTCTTCTTGAAAAGCCCTTCATTTGATTCATTTATCCGAATATCGTTCGATCTTTTCCAATGTAGTTCATTATTCTTTCGAAATACATCAATACCTAATACTCTTACACTGAGAGTATCCTTGACCTTTTCTTCTTCTTTACATATCAAACCAAATATACGCATTTCTGCACTTACTTTACTTGCTTTAACTTTAGATTCATCGAATATATCGTTAATGTATGAACTTGTCCTATTCTTGATTGATTCATTGTTTGTTCGCTACATTGTTGTTCAATACTTTATTCACAATCTCTGTCATTATCGTTGGCGCGATATTCAATCCAAATTCCATTCTCGTAAGCGCATATCTCTTCTCATTAACCATACAAGATTGATATCGCCACATGCTTTTATCCACGTGTATTTGCATATATGCATCAGATAAAAGTGACAAATCTTCCATCACTCAAATCAAATACAACTAAAAACACCGAAAATAACATACAAATAGCAAACAAAAACAGTGAAACCACAGAAAAGAACAAAAAGGGATTCCAAAAGAAGACCGATTCCGAAATGGATGGAAAAATAGTTCTGGTGACGGACTACATCTTAATTAAAAAGCTCTCCACAAAATGTTTTGAACCAAAATACGAAGACCCATTCAAACAGCTCGAAGTTAACAAAAACGTAGCAACAATAATAAAAGACTACGTCAAAACAAGAATAAGTATAAGACGAATAAAACCTTACCACCATAACCAAAACATTTGAAACAACCCACAGAAGACAAAACACTAACACAAACAAAAACACAACCAAACCTCAAAAACATCACATTCAACTACAAAAACTCAATAAAACAATTCGACGAAGACACAATAATCACACCCCTATACAAAAAACGATACAGCGAATGCTTCAAATAAAAACACAAAAATACAAACAGGGCACATGCACAAACAATGCTCATTGTATAATTTTTTATTTTTTTTGTAAATATGTACTGAATATATACTGAAAATATACATAAAAATATAACAAAATAGAACAAAAAACAGCAAAAAAAGGTTATTGTAAAAATGTTATCATTAATTTTTATTGGTTCATTTTAATCTCCAGTTTTAAAGGGGGAAGTTATGTAATGTATTGTTATATTTTTTATTTATTTTTGAATTGTAATTAGGATTTGTGTTATACGGTTATTTTTATCATTATGTACGTGAAAAAAAATAAAACTATATAGTGTAATTTAGTATAGTAAATTATCACTATAGAAAATTACAAAATGACAAAATAAAAAGATCGATAAAATATTATTTAACGAAAAAACAAGACAACTAAATCTTATAAAAATAAAATACGAAAGAAAATTCAACCAAAATTAATCAAATGATAGATTTGGGAAATAATTTTACAATTATATGTCAAGTTCCTATATTATTCAAGTCCGCGTGGATCTTTACAAATTCTCAGTTGCGTAATTTTGATATTGGCTATTCCCAGGCCCGACAAGAGGGGGGTTTGACGGGGAAAATACCCGGGCCCCGGAGAAAAATTCTATCATGATTTAAATCACTTGATTTTTTTATGAAAAAATCATGATTTCAATTTGTAGGAACTATGTTCCTTCTTTTGTAGTGCGTGAGTGTGGGGTAGGTCTGGAGAGTGTCGTTGCCAAGATTGCTTTTGGAACCCCCATAATGGTAAGCACATGTGGCAATCTTTCGTTTGTCAAGAGTCAAGTGCTTGCTATCACTGGTCTGGCGCCAGCGCCTTAAGGCCCTTAAGGAATGCGTGTGGGCCGACTAGGGAACCGTGTGCGGGAGACGGTTATTTTCACGCGAGTTCATCCTGTACCGCACACGATCAGTCAATCCAGTCGAGTCCAGTCGCAACCAAATATATACTAGTTTTTGACATTTTGAGCCTGTTTCATTATTTACAAACTCTATTATTATTTAACTAAAAGAAAAATTACAAACATTAATAGTGTAGTAAGTGTAGTTGTTTGATCAATCTGAAAATCTCCAGGAAGAAAAGGATAAAGTAGTCGTGTTTGTGAACTAAGCCGAAAGTGAATAAGAAATTAACCTAAGCGTTGGGTTACAAAGCATTTCTTTACCGGTGCTGGAGTGCTGGAGTCTAATTTTCGATTATTAGTAATTAGCAGTCAATGGGAGACCGCCATCGACTCCGATATTCGTGACGTGGATGAATTAGAAATGACACCAAGTGACGAATTCAGAACAAATGTTTTCTTAGATTGTATTATTGGAAATATTGCAAGAAGATTTAATGCGGCTAAAGAAATTGATTCGTTATTTAATGTATTATGGTTATTTCATAACCTTTAATGATGAAGAAATACAAAAGAAGTCCGAAAAATTACAAAAAGTATATGAAAATGATATTGACCATAATCTTGGTGAAGAAATACTCCATTTAAAATCAATTTATGATACCAATATACAAAACAAATCTCTCTCGCCCATTGAGTTACTAAACATCATTAAAAAAATGAAACTGGATGTTTTGTTTCCCAACATAATAATAGCAATAAGATTATTTTGTACGATCCCTGCAACCGTTGCTGAAGCAGAACGATCCTTTAATGTTTTAAAAAGGATAAAAGATGTTTTGAGATCCACAATGTCACAACACCGATTGAATGATTTAGGAATGTTGTCGATTGAATCTGAAATGGCTAAGAAAATTGATTTTCAAGACGTAATTAATTTGTTTGCTAGGCGCAAGGTTCGGAAAGCAACATTCTAAAAAATAATTTGCTTTTTGTACTTTTTTTTGTAATTTTAGTTGTAAACGTTTTCATTTTTGTAAGAGAATTATTGATGAATACATTGTTCCAATAACAATTAGGATATTTTTCGGTTTCCCGCTTCATTTATAAATAGCCCAAAGTCCGAGGGGAAAATTTATTTTTTCACGCTCTTGGCAGGGGCCCCACAAGAAGTATATCCCCGGGACCCAAAAGTCCTCTCGGCGGCCCTGGC
>CAUHTR010008214.1:31851-204967 GCA_959609185.1 Schmidtea polychroa | reverse complement strand
ACATCGTCAATATCGATGCCGATTTCTCTAATAAAAATGTCTGAGTCCTCATCAAAATCGGGACTCAAGCCACCAAAAAGCGGGCCAATCTCGTCGAATATCTGACCAGGATTATCAGGATTATCAGGATCCGAGTCATCGTCAAAGTCTGGACTCAAGCCACCAAAAAGTGGTCCTACTTCAGAAAATATCTGACCATCATCAGTTTCGTCAAATCCTAAATAATGCCCATATGCCAGACTGGAATTAGGCCCCACCCATAGTCTCTTGTCATCGTTGTTCGACAAGGCTATTTTACTGTTCTTAAAAGTAAAGAGCTGGTGGTTACGCGTCCCTATTCTAGTTTGTGGCACCGTATATACTACGCTGTTGTTATAGCAGTCTAAATAAGACTGGTGCCCTATCTCAGTATTACCAAGCTGAACTCCCTTAGCCCTAAGTGTTGCCTTATTTCCTAACAAACTATAACACTTAGGGCGCAAGAAAACCCACTCCTTATAACCAAGCCCTTTACTTTCTTCCTTAAATTTCCCTATCACAGAATCCAAAATCTTTGAATACAAAGGATGAGCAGGATCATAATTGCTGGTATCTAGAAGATTATCACGAATCATTGCCGGCAAAAGAGTGTCAAGCTTACAGTGCTTTATCTCTAAGAAAAAGTAGTCGGTGTCGCCGGCAACGATATTTATATCACAGTTAAACTCTAAACGATATTTTGCCAATTCTATATACTGTAACTGGTACATCCTCAGTTTAGACAGGTCTAGCACAGATTGGCCAATGTAGCTAGGCCTGTCTAAACATATAGAATCCTTATTTAGATGTGCAGCAATCAAGTCATCAGCAATTTTGATTGATTTCTTGAAAGTCGGCTTTGAAGTATATACAATCATCTTTTCAGCTGAATTGCAAAGCCTCAAATTCATCCGTTTTTTAAGGTTTTCCACGGATTTCCCATACAGACTATTATTAAATAATTTTTATAAATCTCTATGCAGCTCGCATGTAGAATTTGAGCGCAAATTAGTATTAGTCGATATGTAATCTTTAAAAATGGGTGCATGTTTAAATTTAATTGCCCTATGTACATTTTTAATTACAGCCCCCAATTCTATATACAACTTGAGAAGTCGCCAATGAAGAACATGGTTCTTCTTCGGCCAATGCGTGAGCATCAGCTTCTCAACTTTCGAATCTGGCGGGCACATTTTTTCCGGAGCAATCGGAAAATCATTCAAAAAATCATGCACACACTGAGGGATATCAATATCCACTTCCATTGTATATCCATATGGAAGATTTTCAATATCCTCATTCATACATTCATTCAAGACAGAATCAAGATCATCATACACCCATTCAAAGTCAGCATACGGAAGCTTTTGACTTAAGGCCCAACCATACAAGTTATTTATGTCAATATACAAGAGTTCTGTGTCTTCAGAACTTACAACATAATGTTTGTTAACAAATGTTAATCCACCCCGTATCCCTCCCTCATAGAAATTAAACATTTCCATGTCCTGCAGAAGTTCAATGGGTTCCATTAATGTCATAAGCGCTGAGGCCCATGACATACCGGGAATGCCATAGAAATTAAGAGGCTCCAGACCATTGTAAGCAATGGCCTTTTCACAGAATTGTGTAAAATAATCTGCGAGGAGAAACACGTCTAATTTAAGGTAAGTTAACATGTAATCTAACATGTTGTTGCAATTTTGCTGAGTCCAAATAACTTGGGCTAATGCATACTCATCATTAGACACAGAATCCCAGATCGGAGGTAGTTCAAGAGTCGATTCCAGAACCTCAAGCGATGTAGCGAAGTCATATGGAAAGATACCTTTGGCTCGAACAATTGCGCCATCAAAAACAGAAGAAGTTAAAGGCAGATCGGAAAGAGTCTTAACCGCTTTTGCTAGAGATGAATTAACAAACTGCATGTTGTCAATAAAACGAACAGGCAATTTGTTAATATACACGATGAGGGAGATGAATTTCTCAGTAGTGGTCGGAATAATATTTAATTCCCAAGAAGGAAAATTATTCAAACCATACTTCAAAATATGATGTAAATCATACCCCCTCAAATTGTGAAAGACAACCGGTAACTGTTTCTGAATTCGTCGCGAAACATTACAGTTCCTACAGGCAGCACCAAGATACTTGCCTGTGAAGTGACAATGATCCCTAACTCTATCTTTTATGAATTTTTTACATAAATAACAGGTTCTGGATTCTCGAAAGACATGTTCTTCAGTGAAAGACAAGGTTTGCATGGGCTTTTTCCCATTAATTTCGTAATATGGCAGGACAATTGTGACAGCAATTTCCTCCACCTTACGCAAGAAAGACAACACACAATCGTCCCCAACAAACTCATAATAAAATCTGGTATTATTATAATTATTAATTAATAACATGCCTGCTGTTATTGGCATATGTTTTTGGTGGTGGGTGATGTCTTCAGGTAAGATTGCCTCAAAATCGGCATATATCACGAATGGCGGGGTTATTCTTTTGGAAAAATCTTTGAAAATTAAATTTTTGTCTTTAGGTAGGGTATACAATGTAGTACCTATTTGGTTCTTACTACATAAATCTACATGTATATTAAATATCTTATTATATCTAAAGCCATTAAGGCGATGGGGACACCATTTTACGCAAATTTGTATATCACAGGAATTATTACGATGACAATTCATAAGTTTTTGCAGATCAAAAACTGCGGTGTAATGAAAATTACTACCGTCTTCTAATAATAATAAATATATGGGTTCACCATCTATAACCTTAGAGCGGTGAATAATATCTAGATGTGGGTGATGGGGAATATAATCTATATCTTGATGTTCAATAGGCTTAGCTGGTTTATTCCTATAAGTTAAAACGTTAATAGCCAAGTTCAGTTCACTGATTTTGCGTTCAAATTTGGGCATGTCACATAATTTCATCGGGCAATCACTAATAGGGTCGAAATTGATCTCGTTTAAATAACTCTCATAAGCAGTAACACGGTGCCTATTGCGGTGTATAACATCACGCTTTAAGAGGGCTAGAATACTATAGATGAAACACATATCATCTGTGTTCTGTATATTTACAATTGCGCATTTAGACTTTAAAGCCGCTGGGGTGGGGATGTAACTATGGCCAGCTAATCTATTTATACATTTATATTTATTTATTATAAAATCTATTTATTTTATCCTAACAACCCGCCATCCGCTTCCTAAATAGGTGAATTTTTCAATTTTATTATTTAACTTAGTGATGCCCTCTAATAGAAAATTATCGGAAAAAACTTCGGCGTTATTGGAGAAAAAATTATCTCGGATTTCGCCATCTTTCTCAAATTGTATGAGAACAGTGAACTGTATTTTAACCGGCCCCATTCCTTTTATTTCGGCTATTAACTTTTCTATAATTTTCGATGTTAACGATATTTGAACTAAGTCGTTTTTCTCAACGTCAAACCTTAGATTTTTCTAGCCCCCTTAAAATCTATTTCTATTTCTGGTTCGTCATCTATATCGACTGAACCGTGTATTGAACCACCTATTTGCTTATTAATTTGGATATTTATTTCATCACCACCATTAACTTTAATAACTTTAGATGGTATACAAGAATCTTGAATAACAGCAGGCCGTTTATTATTGACATTTTTATTTACATTTTTATTTAGATTATTATTTACATTTTTAATTATATGTTCTGCGCTAATCGCATCATTATTTACAGTTTTATTTACAGTTTTATGTTCTGCGCTAATCGCATCATTATTTACAGTTTTTTTTTACATTTTTATTTACATTTTTATTTACAGTTTTATGTTCTGCGCTAATCGCATCATTATTTACAGTTTTATTTACAGTTTTATTTACATTTTTATTTACAGTTTTATGTTCTGCGCTAATCGCATCATTATTTACAGTTTTATTTACAGTTTTATTTACATTTTTATTTACAGTTTTATTTAAATTTTTATGTTCTGCGCTAATCGCATCATTATTTACATTTTTATTTGCATTTTTATTTATCCGTTTAAAGAGTGTAAGTTTCTTTATAAAAAACTGATTAAGATGGTTACTATGGGTTTTGTAAAAATCAGTATATTTTATATGTTGGGAAGTCTGGCATGATGGACATAAATAGTATTTGAGTCCATAGAATTTATGGCCATAATATTTTTTCATTGTCTTATGACAAGATTTTGAATGTCCAGAAGCCTGGCAGTATCGTGGATATAATTTACCTAATAATGATAAATCCTTAAATATTATTTGAATATTTTTCTAAATATTTATTACCAATTGTTAGTAGTTAATCCGTTTTTATTATATAATAATTATAAAACGGATTAATTATTAACAATTAATAAATTTGGTATATTATTATAAAGATAATGTAAAATAAAAGGTTATTATTATTATTATTATTATTATTATTATTATTATTATTATTACAATTATTAGTAGTTAATCCGTTTTTATTATATAATAATTATAAAACGGATTAATTATTAACAATTAATAAAATTTGGTATATTATTATAAGATAATGTAGAATAAAAGGTTATTATTATTATTATTATTATTATTATTATTATTATTATTATTATTATTATTATTATTGACAAGGACTATCGTATAGTCGAAAATTCTTTCATTAAATACATTATTTGCAGCAAAAGGCTTAAATTATCATTTTATTGTATTATTATTATTATTATTATTATTATCATCATTATTATTACTATTAGAGATATATGTAGCTGCATGCTCACTGCAGACTACATTAAATGATGTAAAATATTATTATTATTAGAGATATATGTAGCTGCATGCACACTGCAGACTACATTAAATGATGTAAAATATTATTATTATTATTATTATTATTATTATTATTATTATTATTATTATTATTATTATTATTATTATTATTATTATTTTAACTATTGTAGATGCACATTGCGAACTACAAGGAATATTTATAACTATAGTTTCGTAATCACTTTTTAACATTGTATAATAATTTCATTATTTTTCAGAAACGTAGTATTTTCTTAATAATAATTTCATAATTTTCGTCATTTTCATAATTTTCGTCATTTTCATCATTTTCATCATTTTCTTCATATTTTCATCATTTTCGGCATTTTCATTATTTTCATAATTTTCGTCATATTTTCATCATTTTCGGCATTTTCATTATTTTCATAATTTTCGTCATATTTTCATCATTTTCTTCATATTTTCATCATCATAATTTTCGTCATTTTCATTATTTTCGGCATTTTCATAATCATTTTTATTTTCGTCATATCATCATTTTCTTCATATCATCTTATTCTTCATATCTTTATTTTTCATCATTTTCTTCATATCATCATTTTTCATCATATTCTTCTTATCATCATAATTAATTAACATTTAATAACATTACAAAAATTTTTATGCAAATGTTTAAAAAGTGATTACGAAAATTGTTTAATTTTTTAAAAAAAAAAATACATATAAATAAATAAATAAATCAATTCTTACATTGAGATTCCTCATCGGAATCATCCTCAGAGAGGCCATTATCATTTTCTGCTACCTCCTCCAAATTGAGGCTATTTTCTGCTACCACCTCCAAATTGAGGCTATTTTCTGCTACCTCCTCTAAACTAAGGGCAATTTCTGCTACCTCCTCTAAACTGAGGGTATTTCCACCATTATCCAAGTCCACATTAAACTCTAAATGATTTTTTAAAAATAATATACAAAAAATAAAATAAATTTACTTTCAGCATCATTTTCTCTTACATTAGGGGCATCAGTTTGCCCAATAAACACGACATCATCGTCGTCACTAATTGTAATCGGTTCTAAAAAACAAAATTAATTTCATAAAAATTAGAATAATAAATTTACCAAAAATTCGATCCACATTCAATATCGTCTCATCCTCGGTTACTTCTAACCAGTCAAAAGAATCTAAATAAAAAATAAATAAAAATAGAATAATAATAAAAATAATAATTTACCAGTTGACAAAAGTCCTCGAAAAATATTGTTGCTTGATTTGTTCGACATTTTGGTTTGTTGTTGAAAAATTTTAAAATAATTGTGACAAATTTGAGATTTGTCAATGTTTATAAAGAGAATGAATATTTTCCTGTCATAGCCAATGAGAGTTTAGGCACACACACATACTCACTGAATAATTTACTCTCTCAACCAATCACACTCATGCATTTATGTAATGTAAATCACTCAGAAATTACATGTGACTGCCTTTGTTAGTCATGCCTTTGATAACTTACACTGTGCATGCTTCAGGCATAGGTGGTCTTTATGTTGAATTAATAATATTTATGTGAATAATAATAAAATTAATTAAAAATAATAATATTTTTCAAAATAATAATATTTTTCAAAATAATATTAATAATAATAATAATAATAATAATAATAATAATAATAATAATAATAATAATAATAATAATAATAATAATAATAATAATAATAATAATATTAATAATAATCACAACAACAAAGGAAAGGATACATTTATTAAACATCAAATTTTTTTAAACATCAAATTTTTTGTACAATAACCAAGCTAAACAATGTTGACCACATGTTTGGGTCAAAGGATTTTGAAACATAGTTTTATTATACACAATAGGTTTTCCCATTGTTTGTAGTTTTGATATCAACAAAGCAGGGTAATAAAAACCCATAGGATCGAACACGAATATATTACCAGGTTTCATATATATAGCTATCCAATGTTCTCCACTAAGATGAGACGATTGAGTATTGACGATTATTGCTTGATTATTGCTCAAATATGGAATTTTATCAAGAGGAAAAACTCCAACAAATTCATTTCCCAATATCTGTTTTCCGATTTTATTGACCTGAACAGAACTACTTAAATAAATCCAGAGTATAAAAAACTACTTACTACATGACAACTTTTTGTGTTTCAATATACATTTATACCAACACTGTTCTATTTGCAGTAATTTGAACTTCATTTTCAAATACTCCATATATTATAACATGTACTGGTTCAGTAATAGCTTTTGCAAACTTTATATCCAGTCGTAAATTTCCATTTTGAGGTAATTGACTTTGATTTAAATCAAAATCATGGGCTAAAACAAATGTAAAAAATGGGTATTTGCTTTTAAAATCTTCTAGAGTTATTCCGCAATTCAAATTTTTATCTAAATAACCCAGATTTCTAACAATACTCTGCATATATGTCGCACAGTAATTGTCATTCTCGAAATCTTGAATATATGTTTCTCTATAATCAGTATTTTTCGACAAAGTCAATGATGTAACATTAAAGTTTTTGAAAATTGAGCTGGACGCAGTATATGATCCATTATATTGTGCTTCACTTTGAAATGTTATCAGAATAAAATTAGGCATTCTTCTGTCACCAAATATTTGTTCTTTATAGAATGATGAAGCACCTTTAGCAATAGCAAATTGTACAATTTCCTTTGTTTTTAATGGATAAATTGCATGTTTTGAATTAAGACCCAATTGATGACCTGCTAATACTGAGGGGTCTACTCGTACTCTTCTCACCAATAATTTTGCATCAACTAATTGACATATTGGTGTAATAGTTGCACTAGTAAGAGATAATGCAGAATCAGACCTTTTCAGTCTAATATGTACATTAACTCCCGGTAGTAAATATTTCGGTTGATCCATAAAATCAAGTTGTAATGATGAGCACATGGTGAAAACCTTTGAGCCTTTTACCCACTTTTTTCTTTCATCATCACTACCATAACCCATAGGAGTAAGACATGTATTTTTAGTATCAGAATTGTAATTTAAAATAGTTTATATTAATGCCTTGTGAATGAATGTATTATTTCCGCCCTCAATCTTGATATTATTAAATCCCAACACTGCATCTTTAAAAAGAGTATGAAACAGGAAATTGTTTGGTATTACATCTGCATTGGCATCCAAAACTTTTCTATCTTTATCTACAACCTTAATCTGAACAGTCAATAAAGTATCGTTCAAATCTAAATATTCGGTTTGCGAACCATTACTATAAAACTCGATATCATTTCTACTATCGGTAATTGAATTCTTAGGAAAAACTTCCTCAAATGCCCCAAATTCTATTACAGCCTGGGGCGACGGTCTATCAAATATACATAATTCAGATTTACCACAAATCATTTTGCAAATATAGTTCCATGTCCTTTCATTCGTTTGTTTATACGTGATATTCCATGTCTTTTACGTTTTGGAGCCTGAGCTGGAGCTGGAGGTTTTTCTTTTTGAAACATACCTGCAACCCCGGGTAAAACTTTCCCTAATTCTGCTAAAGCATTTGATTTTAGAGATGGCAATATTTTCTGTTCATTCATAATAACATCTTTTGCAGTTTTCATACCAAAACTACCAATACGTTTAAGAATAGGCAGGACAAATCTACCAATTGTTCTCAACCATCCTGATCCGTACTGTTTACCAATAAAATATGGTAATTCACCACCAGATTGGCTACCACTATACATACTAATAATATCAGAATTAGCCATTTATTTTACGAAAATGTAATGTCAAATGAGTTTTTGAACCTTTTGGAAATTCGATTAATTGACCAGAATCATCTCTTATATTTATTTCTATATTGTTTATACAAGATGTTGAAACAGGTAGATACATGGGATTTTCTACATTGATTTGTACAACTTCATCTTGATCATGTTTTTCAATCCATATAGATTTTATTAAAGGAACACTAGAATCGCCAACAATAACTGGTTCTACGATATTACTGTAAATGAACATTTGCTGATGATGTTTAAGGATTTTCGGTTTGTTTGTTCCTTCACAAATTTGTTCATTTTGTGTACATATTGGTTTAGTCAATCCTAATGTTTTTGTCAAATTTGAGTCAAATTTAACTTGACTAAGATTAGAATTTATACTAAATCTAAATACTTTATCTTTTTGAAGCTCGAAAACTGTTAAAATCTTGCTACAATTGTCAGCTAAATAAGTTTGTAAGTGTTCGAGGTCTGTAATATATAAATTATCTTTAAAAGTATATGCATGCTCTGTTATTTCAAAGTATGATAGCTTAAATTTGAATTCCACTAAATTATTAGTTTTTAGAAGTGTAGAGAGATTTATTTTGACTGTATCATTAAATGCATTACGTAAATCAGTAAATCCAAGACGTTTAGCATCAGCCATTGTAGAAAATAAAATTTCGAATGGCTTATTCAAGCAATTCATGTATAAATATTGACCATCATCATAAATTATAGGTTTCCTTGATTTCGATGAACTCGTCAAGTTATAACTATCTTTATCAATAAGAACACTAATATATTCCGTTACTGCTACTTTCTTATTATATTCAATAACTGATTTGCTATAGATTGGGAATAAATTGTATACAAATGTAAAATCCAACAGAGCAACTTCCCAGTCATTATCCAAATAGATGGGGTTTTGGAGTTCGATGATGAATTTGCTTGCTTGATTGTCTGGATGAATTAATGGACAACTATTGCTCGGCAAAATAGTATAAAAATTCACTTTACTAGGTCTTTTGCTGATATCCATGACGGGTTTTGATAACCATGCCATTTGACATAGTATTGTTTATCCTTACCTACCTTTTTAGTTTTCAATATTTTTTGAATTCTAAATACTTTTGGGGGAGGAATGACTTGTAATTCCTGCTCATAAAATTTCCCTTGTACAATATTATTATCATTGTCTTTGATGACATACATTACAGGATTCTGTTTAGTATTTATTTTTGAAATTACAAAGACTTCATCACTCCAATTTGTATCAAAATTTTTAATAAATGGTGATGCACTAATTTTACTAATTCTAACATGGTCACCGACTTTATATTTAGGTTTTGCAATTTTTACAGATTTCTTAGAAGTCAATGATGTTTTTGATGTAATATCAACCGGTCTCAATCCATTCAGTCCTCGATGTGATGAATGATTATAACTTGTTATTATTTTCGGTAAAGCATTTACCCATTTTTTATTACCTTGATGCACGAACAATTTCTTTAATCTATCTCTCAATGTTTGATTAACTCTTTCAACATGGGCAGCTTTGTATTGAGAATGTAGTGATTTATTTTCAGTTTATCGAGGATTTGCTTAACTTTGCTATTGTAGAATTCTTTACCTAAAAATAATAATATTAATAATAATAATAATAATAATAATAATAATAATAATAATAATAATAATAATAATAATAATAATAATAATAATAATAATAATAATAATAATAATAATAATAATAATACCTAAATCTGTTTGCAAGTTATTTGGATGTCCATCTTTAAATAAAATATTAATTGCCTTGGACATTTCTTCTGCAGATTTTGCCTTGACTGGTATTGCTCGTGCAAACCTGCTGTATACATTAATACATGTTAAAATATATTTATTCCCATTGTTAATTTTCGAATAAGGTATCATCTCCATCAAATCCATTTGCCATAAATCGTCAATACCAAATGTTTTATACGCTCTTGTTGGAAATCTTTTCCGCATTGGTTTGTTCAAACTGTACGCAAGCTGATCTGATAACCACTTCTGGGTTTCTTTTTTCGAATTCGGAACTCTTTTGTTTTATTTTTCGTCTTCTGGGTTCGTCCAAATCTTCTCCATTACAACAAGAAGATTTAAAATTAAATTTAATGTCGGGCAATGAAGGATTTGCACCCATTGTTTATGATTGATTTCCTACAACTCCACCTAATAATGATAATGCCAGAGGTATCAATGCACCAATAAATCAATATGTGTTTGTCCGAATACAGCCAAGTTGATGGATATTTTATATATTCTCGACAAACCAAAATGGTCAAAGCATCCAGGAAAAAGAATATCTCAAAGATTGGAGAATTTAGAAAACAGTTATGAACTATCATTTGCATATATACAAAATATAAAAATTAAATTGATTGATCATATTGAAGTTTTCAATAACTCTATTGTTGAAAATAAAAAGAATATGAAAATTATTGATAAGAAGCATGATTATTTGTTAAAAAGATCGAATTATTATTAAGAGAACTTCAGACAATCAAAGGATCAATAGAATATCTGAAAATCAATTCAACGTTACCAATTTCAAACAATATTGCCGCGAATACTAGTACATCAATATTTAGTTTACCTTTGTTAATTTTACATTATTTTATTGTTTAAATAAATGGATGTTTTGTTGATTTGTTTAATAATACCCTTGTCAGTTGTTGAGCGTGAGCAGTACCCTTTTGAGCATTACCCATAGGGGGACAAAATATTTTGTCGGATAAACTCGGAGTATATAGATTAATACTAATAATAATAATATTAATAATAATATTAATAATAATAATAATAATAATAATAATAATAATAATAATAATAATAATAATAATAATAATAATAATAATAATAATAATAATAATAATAATAAATGTATGTTTTGTTGATTTGTTTAATAATACCCTTGTGAGTGTTTGAGCGTGTAGCGGTTGATAGGATTTTTTATTAATAATAATAATAATAATATTAATAATAATAATATGATGGGAACGATAACTTTTGGCAGGCCAAATAGTAGGTCACCGCGAGAACAAAGACATTAGAAATAATAATATGAACTTGATGAGTCATACAACCTTGAGAATGACCTTGAATGAGTCATATGACCTTGAGTATGACCTTGATGAGTCATCGGATGAGTCATGGTCTTTGTTTCAATGACCTTGATGAGTCATATGTCTTTGTTCTCAAGTTGACCTTGAAAAAAATTTTTTTTAACTTTTTCCGGCTGGGGGGGGGGGGGGGGGGTACAATATCTTTGTTCTCGCGGTGACCTGTTTTCGCGGTGACCAATCCATCTACTTATGCCATCTAATGTGTTCGTTTTGATAAATATCGGGTCTAACGATTTATTTTTTCGTAGAGATTGGCCAAGTTATTTCACGAAGCTTTCGAATATATCTCGCTTTTTTGCACTTGCTACATAACATTCTGCACAAAGTTTAATAACTGTTTCAATTTTTGTGAAACTCTACGGTAAAACGTACAGGAAAGTTCAAGACCCTTAGTGTTTTATTGAATTACTTGAAGGTCACTTGAGTATGGCAAGGTAAATTCCCCCAGGACGCCAACAATTTTAATTAATATTTTTGTACTTTAATTTTTATTGTGAATTTGATGCTTTTTTGATTTTTTCACTTTATTTTTGTGTCGATTTTCTTATTTTATTTATTTCTTTATTTTGTGTTGTCAAACCTCAACAGCTTCTTTATTGAAACCCATATGGATTGATAAATATGAACAGGACGAAGTTGTAACAATCACAATAAAAAACCCCATCTATTTACATGTGCCAACTTACGTACAAATAAAAAATTGTTGATGATTCTGTTTTTTATTTACTAAAGACTATGTAGTTTCTGTGAGTTTATGACCTACTAATATATTATAGCGGTCTGGTTTGAATACTTTTTTAAAAATGTGTTATATATATATATATATATATATATATATATATATATATATATATATATAATTTCCTTAACCTGAATAAAAATTTGCTCGGATGCCATGGTAAAGTTGTCTACTAATCCTTGAAAATTTCCATTAACTATAAATTAATTCTGTCTTGTGTATTTCAAGTCATTTAAATTATCATTGGCTGATCCTTGGTAATTAAATTCTACTCCTGGTGATTAGGAGGTCTGGAATTGGTGTGGTGAGTAAATAATCCAATCAGTCAAATCGTCGACTATTACGTTCACTTACTCATTTACTCTTTGGGTCGGCTTTGGGTAATGACTAACTAGATATATGTGAAAAATAAAAATAAAATAGTCTGATTATCAGAAAGAAGGCATCAGAAGAAAGAAGATACGAAATGTCACTGAAAATATGTGATAACTAGTGTTTCGGCCGATTTTGGGCTGGCAGCTGCGTGCGCATTTTTTGTAGATTTAAAATATTTTCACGTCTGTGTGCGCGTTGTTGTTAAAATAGTTTTTTCGTGTATGCGTGGGCACATAGACGCGGACAAAGGTTTGTTTTATAAAGAGAAAAATAGAATTTATCGAATTTGATTGGAATTTTGCAGTTTTTGATATTATGTTTTTGTTGAATATTTGGAAAAAATTTCAACTGATGTTTATTTTAAATTTGATAATGAAGATGAAAAAGATCGAATGCTGAAAAGAATGTACAACACTGAGTTAATGGAACAAGAGGTGAGCAAGTTGTATAATTCTAATGGTTCTGTAGAAACAGATAGATTTTTAGTGGAGAAAGATATCAATAACTACTTAAAGAGTGTTGCTTGTCACTACTTTTTGATAATGATGTCGGTGATGTTAAGGAATTTGATTCTACTCTATTTGTCAAGAAAAAAGCTTTGACTAGTAAATTGACAAACATTATTGATGAATTCTTTGAAAAATCTAATGATGAAAGATTCGAATTGCCTTTCTATGAAATTATTAAATTATTCAATTCTGAGACGATGCCAATGCTGCTATTCGAAACAAACGTTATGGAATTGTGGTCAATGAATATTTACGAGGATTGGATATATTATATGCTATGCCGTTAGAGACTGATGACGAGGAGAAAATTCGATGGGGTCATGTTGCTGAATTATATTTGAATATGTAATTTGATCATTGTAATTTTAAATTAAACTGGGGACGATCTGCAATCCAATGTTGCAATACAGTGCTTGCTAAGCAGCCGGTGAATCCAAAAGCCCTTTATCGAAAAAGAATAAGTCTGATGATTATTGGAGAATTTGACGATGTTATTTCTAAATATTGTTGGGTTATTGAGTTGGTGATAAATTGAAATGTTTACTCTGACTCCAAGCGTGTATTTATACGATCCACAATAACACTTGACAACAGAAATCTTTATTGATAATCACAAATAACTTTCACTTTACACTGACAATCAATTCAACACTCTGCATGGTGACTATACAATGCTTATTAAAACATTCAGTGAGGAGTAGCACTTGCGTATAACACCGGATTAAAACATCACGAATTACTGATTGGTTTATTAACTGGAACTTTGAGCTGGTTGTTTTCTTTGACCTCCTTCCCAAGTTTATTTAAATAATGAAGTAACTTCTTTTCGTTTAATTTTCCAACTAATAATTTTATTTAAATCTTCTCGAACAATTATTCTTCACAATTCTTTTTCACAATCGTTTCTCCAACAACGTTTCGTCCAACGATTTCTAATTTTTCTCCAATAATTTTATCTCCCACATTGTCTCAACTTTTGTTCCTACTTTTCCAAATTTTGTTCTCCTTTCGTGTCCACCAGTTTTCCTTTATATAGTTATTTTATTTGTGGCACTGGCGACAGATTCTGTTAACCATTTTCCTTTTCCTCTACATCATCCTTATCTCGGACAGATATCAAGATATTTTTCCATTTTCCTTTTTTGTTAAACCGCCTTCTCCTGACAATTTTGCTATCTTTGACAAGCAGTCAAGATACGGCTTATTTTGTTTTTCTGGAATTTGAAATTTCACCTTCATTTGTACTTCTTAATTAACAATGAACTTTGTTTTAATTTCTTGTTTGCTTCCTTTTATTTGATTTTTCTCATTTGATCTTTCTTATTTGATCTTTTTCATTTTTCATTTCTTTTTACTTTCGTTTTATTTTCTGAGTTCCCAGTGATTGTCCCGTTTGTCATGGCAATCTTCCCCCAAGGTAATTTATTTATTTATTATGTTATTTATCATTTAGGCATCCTCAACAAAATGGTCAAACTCCAAAGCATGCTTTGTTGGCTTATACACTTGAAGTCAAGCAAATGATAGTTGATGTAAATAAAACCGTGATTCTTTCCTTAATTGGATTTGATATTTTCAACTACTGTAAAACCATTCCTGTTGAGCCCAAATAGGGAACATTCATGTTTTGTTTTATTAAGACCATACAGGTACCAAGTTTCATTCGCATCAAATAATTCGAATTTGACACGAAAAATAAAACAAATTTAATTTAAGTTAATTAATACGCTTCAAGTACAGCACACAAACGACATCCTTAAAATAAAATTTGAAGACAATGATGGGAATTCTGAAGATTCAGTATTAAATTAATAAATAAAAAGATATAGAAAAGTTAAAATCAAAATATAATAGATTTGAAAACTTGTAGAAAAGCTTTATCGGTTATATCATTGAAAAACATCGAAAAATCTTTTTAAACTTTGATGAGTTTTGACATGTGAAATTGCCATCTTTTAGAAAAAGCTTTTTTAATTGGTAAAAACAAATGTATTTCGAGAAACCTGAAAAAACTTTCTAATTGGAACCTTATAAATCGAAGAAACTTTACTACTATCGGCAATTATGTTAATAAGATAAACATTACAGGCTTTGTGATACCCAGTGCAAATCCTAATAGTAGACTAGTTTCGAGCTTTTGCCTCTCATCAGTACTATGCAGGAGACGCGAAGATTTCTATTTGCTAGTGATTTACAAGTGAAGTGATTTCCAATGTAGCAGGTAAAGTATGTAATAGAGTTGAATCAACAATATTGTATACTTACTTGGCGCGAAGAGAAATTCAACAACAAATTTTCAAACTTTCAATTAATTAACCTGATCCGGCCACTTGAGGTTTTAACAATTATCGTTATCATTATATTTATTATTATTATTATTATTATTATTATTATTATTATTATTATTATTATTATTATTATTATTATTATTATTATTATTATTATTATTATTATTATTATTATTATTATTATTATTATTATTATTATTATTATTATTATTATTATTATTATTATTATTATTATTTTAAAGAATTCTATATTTTTAAGATTTTACACAAAACCAATCTCTTTACTAACTCCTATGCAATGCACACTGTGTATTAGAACTATAAGTATTTTGTTTATTTTATCTTTTAACTGTAAAATGATATGTTCCCTACAAATAACCAATTAAAAGTAAATGATTTTGATTGTAATTTGTTTCTTTAAATTGAATGTAATTCACTCGAAAAAGGCAGTGCCAAAAATTCTCGAATATCAAAAACATCGATATATTATTGATTTATAGTCAAGGTTTTTTTAATAAACACTCTTGATATTGATAATTATTTGTCCAGAAGACCGTAAGGATTAAACTTGTCAAAATTCTTAACAACACTTGAAATTTTTCCCAATCCTGATATATTGTATTATTTTATATTTTAAAATATATAATTGTAATTGTATAATCTTTGTATAATTGTAAATATTATCATTTTGAAATATATACCTTTGTTTAAATAATTTTCTATATTTAATTTCGACCTTGAAATTAATTGTAAAATACGGATCTTAAGTTTTAATGATTTTAATTTACTAAATTTTCCATAATTTAAATTTATACGATAAATGGCTTGTTCTAAATTAGACAATATTTGGCAAATAATGAAAAATCATAATTATGAAAGTTTATCAGAAATTCAGCACGACATGCTATGCTCACTGTGTAAGAAGTTATTGGTAAATACTCACTATACTCCATGCGGTTGCAGGTTTTGTTTCTCCTGTATTTCAGAATATCTAGAAAGAAAGAATAAAATTTGCCCCGGTAATACAGTGAACTGTAAACTGGAAATTCTCAATTTGGATGAAAATATTCTTGTGGATAATGCAATGAACATCAAAATTTCAAGGACAAGAGTTAAGTGCCCAGGAATCTCTTGTGATTATGTTGATGAATTAAGAAGAATGGAAGATCATTCACGGATGTGCAAATATCAATCAGTTGCATGTCCATATGTGAATATAGGATGTGACAAATGCAATATATGTCATGATAAAGTTGCGGATCATTTGCAATCTGACATATTGGAGCACGCAAAACTACTGATGAATTTTATTACCAAATCCAATAATGAGATGGAGATATTGAAGGCAAATAACAACAAATTGACCGCTGAGAATGAATTTTTGCGGACTAAAATCAACGAATGGAAATTGGATGGCGAGATGATGCGAGTAAGATTTAATATTTCATTTGATGCGGATAAATGGTGAGAATTCAGGAGGAAATTGATGATTTGCATAGGAAATGTGCTGATCAAAATATGGAAATTGAATTGTTGAATGAGGACATTCCTGCATTGAGGATTGTAGATAGAAATTTGAGCGATGGATTGAATGAATTGAAATTGGATAGCGAGAGGAGGCGAGTAAGAATCAATATTTCACTTGATGCAGATAAATGGTGAGAATTCAGGAAGAAATTGCTGAATTGCAGAGGAAATGTGCTGATCAAGCTGAGCAAATGAGCAACTATATGCAATGCGGAGAATATTCATGGAAGCTCGACAAATTCTCTGATAAACTGGCAGATGCAAAAAATGGAATCAACAGCAGAATTTTTAGCAAATCATTTCTCACGCATGCAAATGGTTATAAAATGTGTTTGAGTGTGGAACCTGATGGATATGGCGATGGTAAGGGCACCCATTTATCTGTGAGCTTTTGTTTGATGAAGGGCGAGTTTGACAGCATTTTGCAATGGCCATTCAGCCATTCTGTCACACTCGCATTGATAAATCAGCGCACCCGACTGGCTCATGTCAGTAAGACTAGGAAATGTGCAGATAATCCAAATAGCAAAGCATATATGCAACCAAAAGATATAAATGCTGGATGGGGATATCACCAATTTATAAGCCATGCGGATTTATCAACCAATCCAGATCTGATGCGTAACAATGAAATATTTATCAAATGCTCCGTTGACCTTGACTCGTGATTGAATAATATTTTTATTTTTATAATTGACAATTATAATAGATATTTTGAAATGGATTGGTGACGTTATGCTTTACTGGATTTGACTGGAAATATTTTATTTATAAACACATTACCGTGAGCTGTAACGATCCTCTGTTGTTGCCAGGATAATAATGTTGTCATTTTTTTAATAATCCCACGTGGTTGTTCGTGGCGCGGTCTAGTCTAATATGTGTATATCGGCTAAGTAGTGCTGTTAATGCTACAATTATGAGCGTGATATTGACATTGGTTGTTGTAATGGACAACGCTCATTGTTATTTGGTATTTTTGTTTCATTATGTAGGTTTATTTGCATTTGTAATGTTTTGAAGTTTTTACTTTTCTTTTAGTTTTAATTTCTATTCAAATGTTATTTAACTCGTTAGAAATTCTTCTTTATACACAATAGATTTGCTATGCGTTGTATTTTCCAAAATGTTGTATGTTTAATGTGCAATTACTTCCAATCGTGTGTAGAGGTAATGATGATGAACTTGGAATGACTCAAGTTCAATTCTCTAAGATAAAAACGAGCATAATAAAAGTATTTGATAAAACTGTTTATCTAGATTACAGCATGAGATGTAATTATTATTAATGATTTGTACCAGGAAGCCAATAAAGAAAGGGATATTAATAATTTACACAAATAATTAGGTACAATGATGATGATGCATCCCACAAAACGCGGAATATTTCATACAAACTTTGAGTAATTTAGAATCCACAGACCATGCGCATGACAATTAATAAGCTTTAAAATGGCTAGGACAAAAACCGGTTAGAATTTGTACATTTTATTGTCGATTTTATGTTTTCATATCGGGAGTATAATTAACTTCTTCGTTGGTTAGAACGTATATTTGTATTTATTTGCCTGTGTAAATGTCATATTAATTAAGGTCATTGTGGTCTTTGCGGATGACTTTAAATTAGGGGTTGTTGATCGCAGAGTTAAAAAACACATACATATCTCTTTAGGTAATAGTTTCTTGAATTCATAATAGCTCTCTGCTTGTTTCACTATCCACAAATTTAGAGAAGAAATGCATGCAACATCCAAAATTTTAAAAAGTACGCCATAAGGCCATCGAAAACATGAACAAATAGTTATGTGCTCGTTAAAGAAGTGAACAGTATCTCGTTTTTGTCAACTTGCAACATTTTTGCTACCAGTGGAGTTTCACAATGATTTGATCATAGAGTGCCAACTACAGCCGTCTTAGCCACAATAGTTTTGGCAGTCTTTAAGGATGTAAAGTAAGTGTCCATGGTTATATTTCTCCACTTTGATAAATAATGCTGTACCAGCTTCGTTATCAACGATTCTGCAATAAAAGTTTAATTGAAAATCTCTGAAATTGACAGAATATTTTGTCTGATGTAAACTCTATATTTAAAAAGAAATAAGGTTTCCACTTTGGTAAACAAATAGAGAAGAATCCCATACTGTTGTTGGGATATACCTCGTTTATTTACTTACTCATGGTATTCAATAAATTACTCTTCCATTGTAAGGTGTGGTCTGGATTCAAAGTTCTCGTGTAAGTTACCGTTGAATAAATTAACTACTTATCCCATCGGCGCCAATGAATCTTCCTCGTCACTTATACTTTGATCATCGAAACGAAATGGAATTGTATAAAATGTTTGAAGTTCATTGAGGTCCTGCAAAAAATATGTCCATCATCTTCAGTCTAAGGTTCTTATGTGTACCCTATGTGTTAATATGCAGCTTTTGACACACCTGCAAACTCTTCTCGATCAACATTTCCCCACTGTATTCTTTAAGTGTGAGGCGAGCTTATACCTTCTGCTCAGATTTGGACAGAACGTACTCCACACTGTTCTGTTTACGGAAACCAAACTATTGAATAATCTTCTCTTGAATCATTTAAAGAACCAACAGAGGTTTTCTGGTTCTGAATCTCCATATAATGGAATCAGATTATGTTCGGGTAAAGATTCCTTCATGTCTCTATTGAATTATTCTTTTGCAGCTTCCTGCGAAGTTTCTTTTTCGTCTTTATATTTAGTTTACTCTACCGAAACATCGTTGGACATGCTGGTGTCATCTTCTTTCGAAATCACTTCATTGTATATAAATTTAAGTGCATGACTCTTTGCTGCTCTTGGATATCGATTCACGGAAGATCAAAAATCAAATATGCGTGAGATATTTAATGCATAAAGTCGACTACATATAGTAGGCGTAAACATTTTAACCCAAGTACATTGAATAGCTTCATGTACAAATAACTTTGTGTAACTAATATTACCTATTTCAATAAGCCATTTGAAGTTTAAAATGAAGCATAATAGCACTAATCCATTTGCGCTATACATTTTTTAGAATATAATATGCAAATGAAATTAGAAAATACCTATTCAAATGCATAATGTATTTACGTATCAATAGTACAAAATAAGAATATTATTTGTACGGTGAATTAAGTAATTAACCCTTTAATGCATATGGACTTAAATAAAAGTCCATGAAGAAATGACTCGTAAAACATATCCATGATGATGTGACAAAGCAGAAAATGTGTTGTATATTAAGTATGGGAATAGTACAACATGAAGTAACGATATGTAGGACAGATAATCATTTTTTATATAATATTTTATGATTAACATTTGTTTAATTAATGTAAAATTTTGGAAAATTTTAAAACGCTGTTTACGTGGATTTGTATAGGTAAGAATGATTTATTGTCATGTTATTATGAATTCTAAAGCTGCTGTAAGACAAAATAAAGTAATTCCAAAAAAATTAAATGGCGCATTTGTTGGAATGCAATGTTTTACTGATGGACTTTAATATAAGTCAGCATGCATTAAGGGGTAATTAAAAACCAGTAATTCATACTTTCTTTATCTTTTACATAAACTCATACATTAGGGGGTGGGTGGTAGGGAGTCCCCTAACCCCCAAACCCAACCCTAAAAATAATTTCGGACCATTCATATTTTATTGTTTACATACTATTTGCATATTTCAAATTAAATTTTACGAATTACTTTTACTTATTGCAGGCAAATGAAACCTCCACAACGTAAAGCTAAAAGTATAGCTCAAATGCGATTCGAAAAGAAGAAACGAGTTGCTGATACGCATTTGGTATTACCAACAGCTGAAATAAGTGACATTAGTGGCGATGAAGAGGAGGAAGAGCTGATAGATATTGAGGCACAACACCTTGCTGAGTACGAGTTGGTAGATATAGATGAAGATGAAAATGAAGAGGCGCCTGAAGAAGATCTATATGAAACACTGCGTGAGGAATATAGATGGAGGAAGCATGCTCCAGCTGAGCAGAATACGATGTTTGAGGACATGCAGAATGATGATCATGAAGAAGATAATGACATGTACTCTCCTTACGACTTTGCCAAAAAATTTTTTACCAACGAGCTTATCAGTTTGATTGTGGCACAATCAAACATGTACTCTGTTCAGCAGACTGGCAAATCTGCGTATATTACCAATGATGAAGTGGAAAGATTTATAGGTAAGCGGACTGCAGATTGTTTATATTCATTGACTCGTGCAATGTATTTCTTATCGCATTTCAGGGATACTTCTGGTGATGGGGGTATTCAGACTGCCTCAAAACCGTATGTATTGGAGTCCGAGTACATTCGTTCCCCGAATTGCCAATTCAATGACTAATAACCGCTTTGACGAAATCAAAAGATTTTTGCATTTCAACGACAACGCCCTGTTACCTAACCGTGAAAGCCCACATTATGATAAACTGTATAAAGCACGACCCCTCCTTGATTACATTCGTAAAGTATGCCTCAGTTTGCGAAACACGGAGCATCAGGCTATTGACGAGCAGATGATACCAACAAAGTCACGTAATCCGGTGAGGCAATACCTTCCTAATAAGCCTTCCAAGTGGGGAATTAAGGTTTGGGCTCGCTGTGGTGTAAACGGATTGTTATTCGATTTTGAAATTTACACAGGGAAGGCAAATGCCCACCACAGCGCTTTTGGGATTGGTGGAGATGTTGTGTTAAAACTTTGTAACACCCTTCCAACAAGCGCGACAAATTACAAGTTATACTTTGATAATTACTTCAGCAGTATACCTCTTCTAATACAACTGCGTCAATTGAACCTATGGACGGTGTGCACTATTCGAAAGAACCGCACAAAAGGTTGTGACAAGTTTTTGGAGAAAGAGACTGCTCTTAAAAAACGTGGAAGAGGGAGTATTGATTGGCGAGTAGAAGAAAATTGCAACGTTCTGTTGTTTATGTTCTACTACACTCACAGACTTTTCTGGATGCATTGTTAAGTGTTTCCCTTTACTTGTTGTTATTGCTACCCTTAATGCATGCTGACTTACATTAAAGTCCAACGAATAAGTGTACTCAAATGCGTTCTATTTACTCATCGAGGCACAATTGTCCATGAGGATACTCTGAGGAATAAGATTTAAGTCAAAAAACTTGAAAAAACCTCAACATACAATTCCATGCATTAAAGGGTTAAGTTAGTTAACCCAGTTATTTCTGAAACTTTTTTTTCTTATATTTGATAATATTTTTATAAATTCTTAAGTTATGGCAACTAATAAAAAATTGTATCAAAAATAATGTTCTCATGTGATAAAATATTTTAATTTGTAATAGCTGTCTTTTTAAAAAGATTAATAATCACACTTACTATTTAAAAAACAGAAGTAAATTTGAAAGTGAAACTCAACAAAATGTTACTGATGGCATTATAAAACAAAGAATACAGAAGTGATTACAATAATTACGTCTAGTTAAAAATACTTATGAATTTTTGATGAATATGCTGACTTGTTGGAGACCTGTAAAATTTAGATTGCTTAAGTCGCTAAATATTTTGTCATATACAAAAAATATGGAATATTATTTGTCCTGTATCTAGAACGCTGATTTTTAATATTTGTAATCATTCCTTAAACGTTTTTATGTTATATTTTCCTTGTATTATGCATTGGATATAATGGATAAAATATAATTCCGGGAACCTTATATTCAGTATGGCAAGAAAAGTCTTGGTTTTATTCTATTTTTCGTCGTACTTGTTGATTTAAAGCAGGGGTTCTTAACCTTTTCAAACTTATGGACCCCATAAATATATAATTGGTACCGACGGACCCCTGAAATGTTAAAAAATTAATAAATTGATAGTAAAACACATACATTTTTTAATAATTATTTATAAATCTGTTTATTCAGCTTCAAACAAAAATAATAAAAGATTTTTGTAAATAGTTCCGCAGACCACTTGGAACCCGTTCGCGGACCCCAGGTTAAGAACCACTGATTTAAAGGGACCCCCGCCTCGCCTCCATAGTAAAATCCCACAACTCCCTCATTCAATGCCAACATAATATATGAAATGGCCCTTACAAAATCATCAGTTATCACAATCGCATCCAAAAAATTAAATTATAAGACAAAATATAATTTATTTATTAAATTTTTCGTTTCATTTTCACATCAACTTCCTTGTAATAATGAAAGCCGACCTTCTTATCTTTACTCGCGCGCTCTAATCGTCTCCTGTCTTTGCTGGTCATTTTCTTCATGACTTTATTTTCATTCGTTTTGTTTTTCTTGGGTTTTGGTGTTTTTACTTTAACGCCTGAATGAAATTCGTTGACTTTCTCTTTCTTTTCTTTCTCATTCTTTTCCTTCTGAATCTTTTCTTTCTCATTCTTTTCCTTCTCATCGACATCCTCCACTACTTCATCTCCATCACTATCTTCATGATTCATTTTCTCGATTAATTCCGGTTTCTTTTCCTTCTCTAATTTTTCTTGCGCTTTCAATTCGGCCGCCTCGATTGCTGCTTGCTCCTTCAGCCAGTTCTTGTTGTCAAAATCTTTCAAGGTTTCCTTGGAATTGTCATAAGTCGCTGGTTTGATATACCATGCCAGTTTCCCACTGTTGAAATCCTTCAATATCTCCTTGGCAACAGTGAGAATATCCGGTTGGCCGCCTTTCAACAATCGACCGCGATTCTTGGCAACCATTTCGAGAAATTCTTCCGAGCTGCTATAAGGCCGATTTATTTTATAGAGTTTGTCGACGACTTCTCGATTGACGATTTTCAGCAGCGCGGGAATATGGCGATCTGCGTCCTCGACCTTTTCAACCCGAATGGAGTTACGCAATATCAAATCGGTTTCCGACAACTTATCGTCCTTATCTGACGTGACCGTTCCGGGACAATCAATCAAATCGATTGATTTCATTAAAGAAATGAACTGCCAGACTTTCGTCTCACCGGCAATCGGGGCTACCTTACAAACCTTTTCTCCCCTAAAAAGGTGAGAATTACAATCGTTAATTATCGATAATTATGCGCACTTGAGGGTGTTAATTAAACTGCTCTTGCCAGTGTTAGGAAATCCGATGATTCCCACACTGATTTGTCTACGATCCTTCATTCTGTCACGAATCTGCCTCAATAACCCGATCAATTTATCCTTACCCAATGCATGTTTCATATCAGCATAGAACATGATAGTCGGGTACTCTTTATTCAATTCCCTTTCCCAATGTCTCTGAAAATTTAATTTCAATTATATATAAACATTTAAATCCACACAAATATTGCTATATATTCAGCCTTGACATTCATTGGGATGAAATATTATCCAATACCTGCTTATCGACTGGGGGAAGTAAAATGTATAAACTGTCACTACGCTTTTACATTAAAATAATTTTAAATCACATATTTAAATCTATATAACCGAAAAACTTAATATTGATTCTTGACCTAGTTGTTGTTATGGATAATTTGAAGCAAGATATATATTAAAAAGATAATATTATCAAAAATAAAATTTATATAACATTACTTTATATAATAGTAAAATTTATCTCACTCTTGAAAAATTTTCGATTAATATTAAAAATGATCTATATATTAATTCTTGACCTAGTTGTTGTTATGAATAATTTGAAGCAAGATATATAGTAAAAAGATAATATACAAAAAATAAGATTTATATAAAATTTATCTCACACTCGAAAACTTTTCGATTAAAATTAAAAATGATCTATATATTAAACACGTTGAAAATAGCCTATTTCCTAAATCTAGATTTGTAAAAATCTTATAAACTCAAATACTTTGATTTAATAAAAGATTGTAATTTTAAATCATTTCTAAAATATGAAATCTCACCGTAACTCGAGCGGGCAAAAGGTCGACCTTATTCAAAATGAATATTAGTTTTTTTTGTTTATTTCTAATATCCAATTCGATTTTAGCCGACCTCATACCCATGGGATTTCGAGCATCAAGAACATATAATAATACATCAGATGAATCGATGACTTTGTAAACTTCTTGCCATATTCTATTCGATGTACCAGCTCTAAAGACACCATGGGTAGCTTCATCCTTGTTTGGCATTAAAAGTTTCTAATGCTGATTTGGTCTGAGCTTTTTTTTTCTTTTATGGCTATTTTTCGTTTAAAATATGGCTGTAAATTTATTAAATCGGGTTTGTTTTTTTTGGTTTTAGGCAAGTTTAGTGATAGTGGCATTATAGTTTTACGAAGTGTAATTTGAAATGGATCAAATGTATTTTTATATTCCTGAAATTTTAAAAGATCTTTTTCAGCAATTACTCTCGTGTTTCCAAACCATTAGGTTCTATTCTTGACATACTACCAGATGGTAATGTAGATTGACAATTTTTCCAATAGCATTTCTACGTTCTTTGGAATTTCGATACATTTTCAAACGTTTGATAGTTGCCTTTGAACGCATTTGTCCAGGAGCATTTTTACGATTTGTATTAAAATGTGTAAAATTCGTTAAAGTGTTTTAAAAAATAAATTAACCTTCGTTTAAGGAATGAGTTCCACGATTAATTTTATCCACTATTGGCCTACCCATATTTTTAAATATTTTTTAAAAGTAATATTTAAACAAGATATATAATAATTAGACAGAAATGATTAGATGAAAATGTTAAAGCTGAAATACAATTTTATAATTACTTTTTATTATCGTCTTAAAGACTTAATATAATATCACTTTCATGTTTTAAATATTGATTAGAAATATTGAATATTAGAAATATCTTTTGAGTGGATAATAAATAAAAACTAATAATTTTAATGTTGATAAAATTTAATTAAATTCAAAATTTAAGATAAGCAAAATCAAAATGTAAATTTATTATTATAAAATTAAATATCAAATTTCAAATATCTTTGACAATGGTGATGAAACGAGTGACGATCATAGTTATGTGAATGAAAAATATTATCAATGTCCGTAACTCTAGGTAAGACAATATATTCTTAAGTTAACGGTAAAGAATGAGTTTCTGTTAGGTAACTGTTATAATTTACAAATGATACAGAATGAAAATACAGGAAGTGATTGAAAAAAGAAATTAAGAACTTGCGCAATTATTAAATTATTTATAAAAGACTTAGATTCCGTCATAAATCAATTTAGTGCAATTTCTCTTTTAAAAAGTGCTAGCAGTCAATTACCTAAACACCAGAAATCAATAAATATCATAACTCTTCCTTTATTGAGATTTTCTCCACTTGTTCAACCACTCGTTTCTTCCTTAGCTCATTCCGTTTTGAGTATGAAGTTCTACTCGATGAGGTGATAGAAATCTGATGATTTTGTATGATGCTTTGTACTGTTGGGGTTTGTTGGTTGTCGGTGGTTTATCAAATCCATAACTATGACTCCCAGCGTATTTTATTCAACAACGATAACGAATTCCAAACAATATAACTTTATTGAATACCACAAATGGTTATAACGATAACAATGACACCAATTACTCAATGCGACTCAAAGGTATTTGGGTGATTATTACAATTTCTTGGGAATACTTTAATTATACGACAACTTAACTACTGCTAGTGGCTCACACCTCGCAAATTGATCCAGTTGCTTTGGAGATAAATTTAAATGTTACTCTGACTCCACATGTGTCTTTATACGATCCACAAATAACAATTGACAACAGAAATCTTTATTGATAATCACAAATAATTTTCACTTTACACTGACAATAACTTCAACACTCCGCTTGGTGACTATACAATGCTTATTGCAACACTCAGTGAGAAATAGCACTTGTGTATAACACCGGATTAAAAGATCACAAATTACTGATTGGCTTATCAACTGGGACTTTGCGCTGTTTGTTTTCTTTGACCTTCTTCCCAATGTTGGGCTAGAACTGATTTCTAGACCCAAAACCATACTTTGTGACCGAAATGTGAAGTTACATAACATGCAAAAAGCAAAAAGTATAGTTAAATATTAAAAATACACCAAATAAACAATATTAATTAAAGGAGAAAACAACAAAAACATAAACACAGAAATTAAATAAAATTATACCAAAAGCAAGAAGTTATGCAAAATCGAACTCAAAAATAACCAAATAAACATAGAGTTACAAAAAACAGACTCGAATAACTTAAAAGACGGTAAAAACAGTAAAGAATTCCAGAAAAAACCCAGAACATTCCATAAAAATGGCGATGACCATCACAAAAGCCATCTAGAACAGTAAAAGTTAGAAAATAAATAAATTAGTAATACAAATAAAAAATCTTGAAAAGAAATTCAGAGAACATCAGTTAAAATAAAAATTAAATTAAAAGTAATATGGAATGTTCTGGAACCGTTCCAAATCCATCATGGACGTAAAAATAACAAGAAATAATTAAAAAATAAAAATTTAAAAATAAAAACAAAAATTATGGCACAAAAATTACCATTAAAAATATCAAAATCGCAAAATAGAAAATTCTGGAATAAAAAGAATTCGAGTTTGTTTTAATGCATCAACACATACACGTGTACTTGCACACACAAAAATAGATATATATACCGACACGTTTCAGTCACAATTTAATCACTTTATGCCAAATTCATTTTTTTTGTGAACAATCCTTGGAAATCTTAGCAGTAAGAAGTTTTTTATTTGCATTATAATGTATATTTTTGGTTATATAATTCATATTACCTTTTAAATTTTTCTCATTTTCTTTTGGATCGTTGGATGTAAGAGTGATTAGAGTCGTACAGATCATCTGCGCCTCTGATCAGCCTTGCATTCAACCAGGTTATAAAATCTACAGCAACATGCAGACACGCATTATTATTATTATAGTTTTTTTTTGTGTTCGGTCATCGGAGGTCATCCACTTCATGGTTCTGCCATGGAGTTGTGTCGATAAAACCCCTCCGCTATGGCTCCAACTATTTATTATCGGTCGACAACGGTATGTTTCGACTCTACATAACAGTAGGGCTTGTCGTAGCGGTCACAGTGGGGCCGTGTAAGCAAGCATTCTTCCCGACTTCGAATGCAGTACACAATTAAAATCAACACCAAAAATTTCATACACTACTTCACACTAGGATCATAATTGAGTAGATCTCAGACCTAACTAAACACAATCTTATAATTCGGTAATGTAGTCGGTTGGACATCATTAAGGAACTCAGCTATATCTACACGTTTGTCGAACCTCATTGAGAAATAAATTTTTCGTATCAGCGTAAATATCTTTCTCGGAATTAACCGTAATAATGCTCATAAAGAAGTTCGACAAGGGTGAATCATAAAATTAATTATAAACTCCTTAAAGTCAAATTATGCCCATACATCATGGTTAATATGTAGTCTGCAAATCCCCTAAGTCAATCATAAATAAAGGTTCATATCGTAGAATATAATTTTCATCTGAAATGGATAGCTCATGAATGCCTAATGTTAGTAAATTATGAAGTAAAACCTCATATTACACTTAAATATCAATCTATAAAGGTATAATATGCCTGAACTATAAAATATAATTTTGAATTACCCTTAAAAATATGATCTCTAAATGTATAATATTCCTAATTTATAAAATATAATTTTATATTATATAATTGCTAAATACATAGTATTCCTAAATGGTAAAATATAACTTAATACTGTACTTAAAAATATAATTTATAAATATTAAATTATAAAATATAACTTAATACTATGCTTGAAAATATAATTTATAAATGTGTAATATTCCTAAATTATAAAATATGACTTTAAAATACAATTCATAAACGTATAATATGCCCAAACTATACAATATAACTTAATAGGATACTTAAAAATATAATGTATAAATGTTTAATAGTCCTAAATTATAAAAGATAACTTTATATTATACTTAAAATTATAATTTATAAATGTATAAAACTTCCAAATTTCGAAATATAATTTTGTATTGTAATTAAAAATAACTTATGAATATATACTATTCCTAAATTTTAAAGTACGTATTTACGTTAAACAGAATTTATAGTTTATAACTCGAATCAACGACGAAAATTTTATCAATGACCCCCTTTATAGAGGGCAATCTTATCGGAACATAAATTCACCATTGTTAATATTGCTATTCTTAATATTATTATTGTTATTACAATAGAATTATTACTATCAATATTGGCATCCCTATTATTACTATTATTATCATTCTTATTTTACATTATTAGAATAATTATTAGTAATTTAAAAAAAAAATTAAAACCATAAACCATTTTGGGATTCCCCTGTTTCTAAATTTAGTCCAATAAAATTTACAAAACCACTACAATCTAATTTTAGTAACAACCCCTCCCCCCTCCCACCCCCAGAGGACGACGTCAAGATCATTATTGTTAATTAAGAGTATGTGTGGATGTATATATATAAAAATATATATATATGTATGTGTGTGTGTAGATATTTATATATATCTGTGTGTGTGTAGGTGTCTATATGTGTATAACAGTTTAATTTACCCCAAGGTTGGCAGATGACTGGAAAATTTTAGTTAACTTAACTGCCCCAGAAATTCAGAGTTATATAAAACTTACATTAATAACTTGAAAGGGTTAATTAAGATTATTTGAATTATCAGTAGAACATTGAGACAAATGGTACAAATTATCGAAATACACTAAAAAAACTTTATAAATCATTAGTAAATTATAAATGTATATTTTATATAAAATATAAAAAAGCATTATCAAAAGGAAATATCAAACTTTATAAATATAAACTTATAAACTTTATAAATATGTGTATTTTATATAAACTACAAACATCATCGAAAGGAAATACCATGAAAGTAAAAGTACCAGCAAGGAGTCGTACGACAATCCTTCAAAAATTAAAATCGGCCATCCTCGTCCGAGTAAAAATTTCCACCAAACGTATCTGAAATTGGAAATTTATTATTAATAAATAAATTACCTCATAGCTAGCCAAAGAAGATTACACCACTCACGACGAGCACAACCGAGGGAGAAGTAAGTAAAACGAGAAACTAAGCTCGTCACTAATACTTATCGCCCCGGTGTACCCGAATTTAGTGGTAAATTACCAAAAGGGTCTGATTTCATAAATTCGAAGAAAAATTAATTGTATTAAATTTTGAATTACCATCTAGTGGTAAACAAGATTCTGAAAATTTAAATGATTAAATTAAACAAAGTTAATTGCTAATCAATTTTAGGATATATTTAGTTAAAGTATAAGATTTACTAAAAATTTACTCAGGACTATTGAATTTCTTTGTAATTAAAAAATAATTTCGGAAATCCAGGTTGAAATTGCAGTCGTCTCTCTAGTCATACCACTTTTCAACTAAGTTACAACTACCGAAAATGATTAACTTTGAATGCAAGGTTTTAATTATGAACTCCGTTGTCCGAGGTCCTTCTTTCGGGCGACCTGCTCATTATTTTGTAGATTTTTTAATTTAAATATTTTTTAAATTATATAAATTTCATTTTATAATTAAAAATTCTGGCAACTACCCCTATTTCCGCCCATCTACCTATGTTCTCGTTGAGTATTTAGAACACTTAGGGGGAGTGTTGGCAGAATGAGTTGGTAGGTTTGGGAAGTAGTCAGCGAAATTCTTGTGCTTAAAGACTCATATCAGTCTGTGAAAAGTGTCCTGATCTTTGTATAATAGAAATGTCTCACTCTGACGACTCCAGCGATGATGAAGCCTACAGACAAATGATTACGCGGCTCCGGACCCGGTACATCTGGTACCGGATCCATGACTGGAACCGGGGGCTGGACTTGGATAATTACGGCCCGGTGATCCGGAGTGGCCCAGAGCCCGACGCCCCGGCGTGGGTGAAGGCGGAGCCCACTAACAATTTGCTACGAGAGGCCCGCGATCGAGCGGCTATCGAAGTGGAAGCTGCCAAAATGCGGCTGATGAAAATCGAGCTCCAGCTCAGGGCCGAAAAGGAAGGAGTGCCGCTCGAAGAGCTGGAGGATGCAGAAGCGCCCCCACGGAAGCGAGGGAGGCCCCGTAAGAACCCAGCATAACCCATCGACAATTTTCCTGCAATTATGACTTGAATTGAACCTTTGACTTGTTTAATTGGTGATATTTTCTTTGTTTTGGGTTGTAGTTCGTGCAATAAATTATTTCTTTTGTCAAATTATTGGCTTTATAGATTATGGTGTATTCTTGTGATTTAGGCGACCCTTTTTTTAACATCCAACTAATAATTTATAATGAAATTAAACGATCGCCTTTATGTACATGGAAGTGAGTCATAGAATTTGATTATTGTCTTCATTCAGTGTTCAAATTACTCGAAAATTTGCGCAAGGACCGCGAACAGGCCCAACAACAAGCAGAAGACCTCCGAGGCCGAGTCGAGAAATTCAAAGTGAAGTGCCGAGAACTCGAAGGCACTTGGTTCAGCCCGGCCGAGATGAAGAAACGAACAACACACATCTCGTAACTCCAGACAAGGCGGAGCAGGATCAACTGGAAATACGGGCACTGAAGTTACAAGTGCGCACGCTCGAGAGTAAACTGATCGAGAGGTTCATTCAGGACACTCTCCGAGAGCAGATTCGCCCATTACCCGTGGAGCTAGCCAAGATATACCCACCGACCCAGGCAAGCAAGCCGAAACGCAAACGGCTAGGGCGGAATACCCGAGAAAAATTGAAAAGAGCCTGGCTGGCCGAACAGGAAAAGCTGAAAGAGTCCGAGGCCGCTCCACGATCCTGAGGGGTGATTGAGAGTGCGACCCTCCTGGGTAAAACGGATAGTGTAACATTGTGATGTCTAAATAAATGATTTTCACCATCTGATGTGTTTGTGGTTGCATTTTATGACTGTTGAGAACAAGGCGGGTGACATAGGAGTGTTTGGGAAAGCAATCTCGATAAGGGACCGAAGTAAATCGGACACATGCCTTCTAACGGCGTCCGTGAACCCATAGAGTGCTCGACAATTATAGCGCTCTTAACGCGCTCACTTTTTGCGAGTACTCAACCCCTTGGTACAGTACCAACGTTGATTACTCAACGGGTACCGAGAGGAAAATAACGTTGTATTCTGGGTTACGCTGGTAACAGCACTAAATAATAATTATTCGACCACCTGTAACCCATCACCAAGTTTATTCAAATAATCAAGTAACTTCTTTTCATTTAATTTTTTTAACAAATTCTTTAATTCAAATATTCTCCAATAAGTTTTATTCACAATTATTTTCTTTACAATTCTTTTTCACTATCGTTTCTCCAACAACGTTTCGCCAACGTTGTCTAATTTTCTCCAATGATTTTATTTCTGAAATTGTCTCTATACTTGTCTCTCAAATTGTTTCACAAATTGTTTCCCGAATCGTCTCACAAATTGTCTCTCAAATGGTCTCTCAAATTCGCATCACGTCTTGTCTCTAATTTTGTTCTCAATTTCGTTATGTTTTCGTTCTACTTTTTCTTCTAATTTTGTTCTCGTCTTATTATTATTATTATTATTATTATTATTATTATTATTATTATTATTATTATTATTATTATTATTATTATTATTATTATTATTATTATTATTATTATTATTATTATTATTATTATTATTATTATTATTATTATTATTATTATTATTATTATTATTATTATTATTATTATTATTATTATTATTATTATTATTATTATTATTATTATTATTATTATTATTATTATTATTATTATTGTTGAGGTCCGTAAATTAAAATAAATTTAAATGAAATTTAGGTTAATAATTTAAATAAAAAGTAAGTGAAGAAAAAAGACAAATAAAAGCGGGATCATGCACAGAATCTATAGTAAAGGAAAGTGTGATGGAAGCAGTATTAGAAAATGCCAGAAGCAATTACGAAAGGCAAGAATCTGGAAATCCGAGAAAAATCAATAAATGGTAAAATCATCGAAATCGAATGGGAAAAACGGGATAGGTATAGATTAGCTAATGGTCAACAAGATGATGTTTAGGGATTAATCAGAAAATGGTTAGGAAGGGTCGAAAAGCATTCAAATGTGTAAAAACAGAAAACGTTAATTAATTAATTAATTGGCTAATAGAAAACCCGAGCTAATGGGAAACCCGAGCCAGTGGAGAACCCGAGAGATGAAGGAAACCCGAGCTGGGTAAACAAGAAGAAAAGCAAACAGAAGGAAGATTTGGGCCCATTAGCTTGACACAATGATTAATTGGAAAAGAGCAAGGAGAAGATAGTGCGTGTAGAAAGTGCGTGTAGAAAGTGCGTGTAGATTAATTATCTTTGTTCGTTGGACCATTATGAGTGACAGCTGAAGCAGATACGTGGAAGCAAATGTCAAGTGAAAGATTGGCTCGGCAATAACCATTTGTCATCCCGATTTCGAGGAGTATATAAGAAAAGGGAAAATCAGAGAAAATCGGCATTTTGCCTCAGCTAGATTTAGAAGAAACCGAGTTAGGAATAGGTAAAACGAATTAAGGAGAGTAGGGAAAAGAAGATATAGAATAGGAATTTGAAAAGGTAAAAAGAATCAAATCAAACAGAAAAGAGGAAAACGTGGGTCAAGAGAATCTAAAGAAATAAAAGGTGAATATTATCTATTTACAAAGCATCAACGCCGAGCGGAGAATCGGTCAAACGTAACTTTGATTATTAACTGTAAAGTGGTGATAAAGGGATTGTGAATTTGTTATTTCAATATACGTTGGGTCGTTATTGTTTTGATTTAAAGGACGCGAGGAGTCAGATGGAACCGACTTAAAGTAATATAAAACCCAACATTATTTCAAAATATTATTTTCAAAGTAACTACATAAAACATAGTTATTTCTTAAAAAGTATTATCATTTCTGATATAGGTTTCATAATTTTCTTCATAAAAACATATTCATATTCTTCATAAAAAATTGGTTTCACAATTCATAGCAAAATTTCATAAATTGATTTCATATTTCATAACAAAATTTCATATTTCATAAATGGGTTTCATAAATTGATTTCATAATTCATAACAAAATTTCATAAATTGGTTTCATAATTCCTAAAAACATTGTAAATAAAAACATAATAATTAAAATTTACTTATTCATCCAGGAGGATTTTGAAAAAATGAATTACAAAGCATAGAGTATATGTAAAGTCTATCCAATCAGAATACTGATAGAATAGGGAAATATACGCACACATACTCTATGCTTTGTTCTAAAATGATGAGTCATCGATTACTCACATAGTAACAAATAATGTCTTTGTTACTCACATCTTTGTGTCTTTGTTTAATTACACGTGACATGTGCATGAGTTGAACATGTCTTTATAATGTGAATAATAATAAAATTAATTAATTAATAATAATAATAATAATAATAATAATAATAATAATAATAATAATAATAATAATAATAATAATAATAATAATAATAATAATAATAATAATAATAATAATAGTAATTTAAAGGCAAATCAATACATTTATTAAACAATTAAATGAAGGGTCGAAGGGTAGAAGGTTAAAAAATTTTAAAACCTTATAATATACATATCAAGCAAGAGGTATTTGAGATGTAAGTATCATAGTCATACTTTCAAAAGTTTATGAATGGTCCTGAACCATCAATTGGTTCAAAACCTTTAAAACCTTATACATATACATATCAAACATAAGGTAGTACAAAGGTAAATATTGGTGGGTTACAGGTAATCTAAAATGTCTACCTCCTCATGCTGTTTCCAGCGTAACCCAGAATACAATTGACAGCTGACCATTTGATACCCATTGAGCAATCAACGTTGGTACTGTATCAAGGGTTTGAGTACTAGCAAAAAGTGAGCATGCTTAGCATACTATAATTGTCTAGCACCCACTGGGGTTCACGGACCCACCGATAGAAGGCTTATGTCCGATTTCTTTAATTCCTCGTTAAGACAATTAACATTATTGAAAAATCAGAATGCCCAGATGCTAATATAAAAGTAACAATTTATTCAGATCACATAAATCAGAGTTTATGGTGCCTTGGCCGATTCTTTCGCGATAGGCTCTAGCACTGTTGGATGAAATGTTGTTTGGGCCAGGCTGGCTTGTCTCATTTTGGCCCGTGCAGCCTTGCCTGGCCGAATCTTCTTCCTGGGGGAAATCGAAGGTACGCACTCCTTTGGTCTGTGGAGCAGTTCGCTCATGGGTCGGATCTTGGAGATGATCTCCAATCGATGTCTTGTTGGTATACCTTGGTCTCCAGCTCCTTCACCCTCAGACGGAGAGCCCGCAATTCAACCTGGTCCTGAGCACTCTGGAGCTGTAATTGAGCAATCAGCTTCATACGCTTCTTCATTTCTACTGGCGGGAACCAAGTATTTTCGAAATTTCGGCAATGGGCCTTGATTCGAGTCAGCTTGGCCCGGTATTCCTCCGTCTGTTGTTGCGCCCGTTCTCTGTCCGCCCGCATATCTTCTAGGAGTTTTAACACTAAAACAAAGACAACATCAATATCTTTTCGCATTATCGTCAAGTGTTCACGCCTTATTACGAACATCATCGCTAAATGAGCTACAATCTCCACGTCGTAACCCCGCATTTGCGCGCACCTAAACCCCAGATCTAGTCCTATGAGTCTCACTAAAACCTTATGGGGTTGGTAGTAATAGTCAACATAAAAAAATATCAAAAATAAAGAAATACAAACGATTCGATTAATATTGATAAACAAACATAAAAGAGTAACACTTTACACCTAGATTAAAAGGAAGTCAATATCACATTACATGATAACAACACTTTACACATTTGGTAACGAAGTCGAGGCATGCTAATCAATATTATATTAAGTAACATATCATGATCATCGATTATATCGTAAAAAAGAGTCCACTCAAAGTCACGTCACAAGGCGCTGACATTTGGCCCGGCGATTACTTTGGTTGAGTTGGGCGGGTCTTCCGTGGACGCCCGCGCTTTCGTGGCTGATCCGGCCCTCGCGGAGGACTTCTTGGGCGCTCCAGACCACGGCGAATGGCGGCTGTCCGTTTAGGGTGGCATTGGGCTCGTGCGTAGCCGTCGACGTCCTCGAGCTCACCGGCCAGGGTTGCATTTTCGAGCCGATGCAACCGGTCCACAGCCTCCTTCGCATCCTCGAAGGCGTTAATCAGAGCCAGGGAGGTGTAATTGATTAAAGGTTCCGTTTTCGGGATCACTAGAACCACATTCTGGTATGTCCAATCATGGATCTTATACCAGATCCATCTGGACTTCAGGCGAGTGAGTTCTTCCTCCTGGTCCAGTCTGGTGACTTCGTCTGCCCCCTCTTGGGTTGTTCCGAGGCTCGAGTCGGTTGATGAAGGACCGGCCTGTACATTTCTTGGTCTAGTGTTGGGCATGTCTATAATGATAAGAGAAATATCAAAATATTTCATAACTGACCTTCGTTCACCCATTTGGGTTCGTATTAACTAGGGACGTTTGAACATAATTTTATATCCCAGCCTCAAGTGTAACACGCATCAAGCAACAGACAATGACTCTTGTGATTAAGATGGGTTTAAGTTGTGAATTAGTTACCGACTTTGATTCTTCAACTGAACTCAAGGGAATTTATTCGAAAATTAAAAGTTTAAGAATTTGACCATATATAATTGTTAAATTAACTAAATTTATCTACCGTCTTATCACACCATTCCACAAAAATTTGCATCTAGTCTAAATTTTAATCTTATTTTAATTTAGCCTAAACTGGTATCTATTTTAGTTCTTTAATCCTGGAAATGAAAAATCCATCGGAAAATTTAAATTTTATACTAAATTAACGTAATAAATCTTTAACTTAAATTAATAAATTTATTTAATAAATCTTGTACTTGAGTATTTGTTTTAAATGATGACGTAATAGTCATTTATTTATCACCCCAAAGCGGGAAATTTCAATTTCAAAATTTATTTCGAATTTTAATTTTTAGGTAGTTATTTATGAAATTGCCACTGTATGCGACCTCGCTGAGAAAGAAGTACTAGCATCGAACATAGTTTTCGCAATGCTTGCTTCTTCCTCAGTTGCGGCAGTCATCAGCGGTGCAATCTACATTTCCACTCTCCAGTTTGGTAATTTATATTGGTTCATTTAATTTCACGAATTTTTCAGGTATAAGTTAGTAGGAATGGTTCTCTTTTTTAGGTTCTGGTCACTCGCTGTGGCTATTGTAGTAAATTGTGGAGATGCTTGGGCAGCCAAAATTAAACGGCGAAATCAACACTGAATTATCGACGTTGCCTTCAAATTGCAAACAAGCCGCTAAATTGGCTTCCAAAAATGTATATGCCGATGATTTGTTGATACTACTTTTGGGACAGCACAAATGACGTCGCAACAATAGCGGAATTGATTGAAGGATCAAAACTTAGTGACATTACGGAATGTTTGGTTGAATTTTTTTTTATTAAATATAACATGCCTCTTCTTTGGATTATTATTATTATTATTATTGAAAATGTTCAGACTTCGGATTATGGGTTTATGATGGATCGAGGTATATACTGTTATTGACGTATGTAGATAGCAGGGTGAGGGGTATTACCAAATTTGGGTTGATTGCATTTTAAAAATTTTGGAAAACCAACCCAACAACTTTGTATTCAATTTTGATTTTTATTTTCTATTGATGTAGGTTCCGATTTTAATATAACCAAGGTATCAATGGAAATTTTTATAAATTTGCAAAATCATTGTACCTCAGATTTATATTGGGAATCTTAATGTTGATGGGGGCATGAAAGGGAAAGTCTAAACCAAAGTTTACAAGTAGAATAGGAATATATGTACTTTAGGTGGAAAATCGTTAACACTATTTCTTGCCATTAGATGACTTGAGGGGTCATACGCACATACATACATATATTTATATACACATACATATATACACACACACACATATACTTATTTACATACTTAACTTAAATTATTAATAGTGCCGTCGTTTTCTGGGGGGGCTGTTACTAAAAATAGATTTTAGTAGTTTTCCGAAATTTTTATTGGGAGATAGGGTCATTGCAACTAAATTTAGGAATAGGGGAATCCCAAAATCAATAATTTGGTTATAATTTTATTTTTATAAAATAAAGATAATTATTTTAATAATGTTATATTAATAATAATGATATTAGTAATAATAATAATAATAATAAGAGTAATAATGCTAACGGTAACTATACTGATAATAATAATAATAATAATAATAATAATAATAATAATAATAATAATAATAATAATAATAATAATAATAATAATAATAATAATAATAATAATAATAATAATAATAATAATAATAATAATAATAATAATAATAATAATAATAGTTTTTTCGACCAGTCAGAGGGGGATTGCCACTGACTGGCAGTTTGTGGCATGCTTCTTTTGGTTCGCGTCTGTGTGCGCGGTCTGGTTTTGTTTGAATATTGTTGGTGTGCGCACACAGACGCGAGAAGTGGATTTGTAGTGTGATTTGTGGATTGTAAGTTTTATATTGATTTTGGTAGATATTAATTTTGTAGATTATTAAATTAGATTTGAGTTTTGTGAATTTGTTTTGCTGGGTGAAATTTCTGGAATTCGTTGGAATTAATAAGCTATTTTTGTTTTGAAACCGGAAGTTGGAAATAATTCAATGAATCCAGAGAGTGATTATTTAGTCAAAACTGCAGATGATTCTTATACTGAAAATGGTGAAACTATGAAATTGCAAATATGGGATGCAGCAGGTCAAGAAAGATTTGGAACTATAACCTCGTCTTATTACAGAGGAGCTCATGGAATTATTGTTGTGTTTGATGTTACCGATCAAGATTCGTTTAACAATGTTAAAAATTGGCTTAATGAAATCGATAGATATACAAAAAGAAAAGCTCCAGATAAAATGATTGAGAAGAGTTCAGCTACAAGATCGTTTAATATTACTGAAATTACTGGAGATGTTATGATTGGTATGATCCCTGATTGTCGATCTCAAGAATGTCGTGCACAAGTGGAAGCAGCTCGATTTAAATCTAAAATTGGACACGCAAGGCCTTGTGACATAATATGTTGTTCTATTGCGGATATTAATCATTCAATTTCGTTCAATTTCATTCAATTTCGTTCAATGATGGCATTATCTCATGATTGGGAAATGGACAAACTATTATTATTCGAAACTGATCCACGTGGCCCTGTAGATGAGAATAAAACTGTTCATCTCCTCGTTGGACTTATTCAAATTGTAATAATAATAATAATAATAATAATAATAATAATAATAATAATAATAATAATAATAATAATAATAATAATAATAATAATAATAATAATTATAATAATAATAATAATAATAATAATAATAATAATAATAATAATAATAATAATAATAATAATAATAATAATAATGTTAATAATAATAATAAATGTAAGTTTATATTTTTACCAGATGGGGAATCATTTGCGAAAATTATGGAACTATTTTTTGGTTCGAAATATTTTAACTCTGTACGAAGATGATATATTTCAGTATTCCTAAGGAATAGTTAATGGCTACGTGATTTGAAGGGGTTAGTTACGAAAAATACAAGTTATATTTTTAAAGGTAATCTAAGTAAATATATCCGAAAACAAATTAAATTAGTACTTTTAGGTAATCCTTTATGTCTATATGATCTGAAGGGGGTCATTTATGAAAATTTATAATTTATATTTTTTAAATATAATGTAAGTTGAATATATATTAAGATAAGCTAATTTAGTAAACTTAGGTGATGGATAAAGACTGTATAATTTTGAGGGGGTCATTCATAAAAATTTTACAATTTATATTTTTAAATATAAAATAAGTTAAATGCATATTACGATAAGCTAATTTAGTATATTTAGGTAGTAGTTGATGACGATATGGTTTATTGGGGGTCTCTGATGAAAAACTTTCAACTATGATTTTAAAGGTAATCTAAGTTAAGTATATATATATTATATTAGTTTCGACTAATGTATGGTTTGTGGGGGGTACTTATGAAACAAGGTAAGTTATACTTTTATAAGTTTCAAATATACATATATAAGTTAGATTATGAATATGAACATTTGTTTCGACGATTTCGTAACTTTGGGGGTAGTTAGGAAAAATTATAATTGTTTGTTTTTTAAAGTTTAATATGCTTATATATACTATTATATACTAATGTTAATGATATAATCTTTATAATAATGATAATAATAATGATCCTAAAGATGATAGTATTATTAGGGCACACAAAAAAAATCTTTAAAGCTTTTATATAAGCTAAATTTCAATACATATAAAGGTAAGTATAAAATTTTTACGAAATGATTTTAGTTTATAATTAATACACCATCGAACGTGAACTAGATTACATTTCTAATTAAATATAATTATGAATAACATTAATCGAGTCTATTAATGGTAATTAATATTCAGCATACTGAATAATAGTTTGTGCAATTAGCCGACTACCCGAGAGCCTTTGTAATAATTTGAGTCTGGGATATTTCCCGTTTAGATTTTCCTACTGATGTGTTTCCTATAGAGTAGTTGAGTGTTTATTTTAGGTATGTCATTTACCGAAGGTCGAATTAATTAAAATTTTCCTACTTTCCCGATTCAACTGAATACGGTACGATAGGCCTTATTGTATTATTTTCCCGCGATTATTATCCCAAAGGTTATTTCGTCCGCATAGTCCCTACGAATATGCCAACTACCGGGATGGGTTTACCCGCCCTACTCATGATTAGACACCAATTGTTCGTGGCGACCTCCGGTTAAAATTATAATTTTAATGCATGTAGGGCCGTAGACCCAAATTTGTGAATGCAAATTTATTAAAAACAAGGCTGATCAGCGTCGTGAGTATAATACGTCTACGACGACGTTGATCACTCTTGTTCAGCAATAGTAAAATTAAACAATAAAATAAAATTCGACAAAAAGTGGATTTTGATCCTAACGCATAATTAAGGCAAATAAGAAAATATAATGAGACAAAATTAATAAAACAATATAACAAAAATAATAGGATGACAATTATCCATATAATAATGACAATCAATAGTTCTTACTATTAGTCGTAGGTTCTGGATCGTCCAGGAAAATTTTTGGCATAAAAAGATTAAATTGTGACTAAAATGCGTCGGTATATATACCTATTTTTGTGTGTGCAAGTACACGTGTATGTATTGATGCATTAAAACAAACTCGAATTCTTTTTATTCTAGAATTTTCTATTTTCTATTTTTGATATTTTTAATGGCGATTTTTGCGCCATAATTTTTATTTTTATTTTTAAATTTTTATTTTCTAATTATTTCTTGCTAATTTTACCTCCATGATGGATTTGGAACGGTTCCAGAACATTCCATATTACTTTTAATTTAGTTTTTATTTTAATTGATGTTAGTAGAAGGATGTGAGCCCGTCAGATACAAAAAGGGGGAGTATTACGATTACGTAATAATGACCGATTACGTAATACACATACTGTTGCTAACTGATCATTCGCGTGACTATCACGTAATATAAAGGTCAGTTGTTAACTGACCTCACGCGTGACCTTTACGTAATGCACACATTGTTACTAACTGACCAGTCACGTGTTCATTACGTCATATACAAACCTGTTGCTAACTGACCACTTATTGATGGCTCAATATACTGGCCATAGTAACTGTGTCGTCATACTTAGTGGTCACAGGTTAAAATTTTATTAATATAACAAGTTTTTGGATTTTTATCTGTTGAGAACGTTCAACTTGGAACAGCCATTCAGGAAATGTCGGCACTTGGGTGATCAAAATCTCTGTGATAATTATATCGGTTGGGAGAATATTCGTCTCGAAAGCACTTTGTTTCTTGATTTTTCTCAGGCATATTGGATTTCATCGGAGTTTCGTTTCCGGCTTAGCTTAACACTTGCAGAAATTTTAGAGCCAAATTAATTAAGCGCCATTCTAGGTTTCTGCAAAGACTTCTTGTTTCAGCTGAATTTTTTCATCATTGTCGAATCTGAAATTAGAACAGACCACCTCTTCATGATGAATTGAAAAGATTATTATCATGTTTAGATTATCAAAACTAATAAGTGGCAAGATCAAAATGATATTCAATTCCTCATAATGCTTTAAATAAATAATGATGACAGTTTTTTTTTAATTAATATGAGAAACAAAATTAATTATTTTCAATCGAATTTTAATAATTAGAAGCCTGGTAAGATACCATATGCATGGTAATGCCAAGATTTAGCCGAGTGCATTATATTGCTCATTGCACATTCTCTTACAAGAGATTCAACTTTATGATTAGGTACTCCAATCTTCTCAAGCACATCATATGTCATTGGTGGAACAGAACCTAATGAGCCAATGATACAAGTATAAAGTTCCACCATAAAATTTGGCTTCGCAGCTTGTATTTGCTTTCGAAGATTTTCGTATTTAGTCAAATTTCCTTTATCTACCGTTTCAAAAGTCTGTAGAGTGTCAAAAGGACATTTGATGTCTACCATGAAAATTTTCTTTTTATCATTATCGGTTATCATTAGATCAACTCGCTCCTTAGAGTCAACAACAAGTGAACAAGTGTGGTCAATAACAACAATAAGAAAAGGATTTTTCAGTTGCTCAGTAATAAGTCGTAAGCATTCGTTATGTCTTTTAAGAGCAAGGATTTGGTGAATTTTGCATGTTTGCAGAACATGGCAAAGTGTTTCCTCTTCAATATGACAACGCCTACAAAGTCTATCATCAGGTTTCCGATAAGGTTTAGCAAAGGTAGACAATGTGTTTGTACGTGCACGATGTATGAATTTCCAAGAACCTTCACGAAGATTGCCATTGTAAATCGCTTTATTGATTTTCGGTGATAAACTATAAGCACAAGATCCACTCGTGCTACTTAATTTCCATTTAGAAAAATAAGCATCATAAAGTGCAATATGTATGATTTTAGAAATCGCTTTCCGATTCAAAGCTGTCAACACACAAGTACCACGTTCGATAGTTGTAAATCGAAGAACAGGCTCATTTTTCTCGACTTCAAAAGACAAGGTAATACCATGAGTTCTTTGAAAGTACTTGATTGCTATCCGAGGTCGATAGAATCTTGTTTTCTTTCCAGAATGAATTTTGATATTTTCAGCTCCATTTATCCAGTTAAAACTCTCTTGCATTGATGGTTCCTTGATTCCCAGTCGAGGACCAGTGACGAATTTCAAAGAGTCAATATTGATTTTACGAGTGAACATGTAATTAGAGGTAAAGAGTCGGAAAAAATGACTAATCATCTGTGTATGATATTCATCAAGAAGATCAATACAAGACGCACCTCCATTTTCGATGGAGTTGTAAAGATAACTAGTCTCAGAATGATTGGGCAAATTCAAGATCTTTCTTAGAATACTTCTCAGTTTACTCGTACAATTAACTTGTGTTGTTGAAAGAGCACTGATCTTAATTTCTCTCGTTCTAAATGGAAAGATTAGGCGCGAGTGTAGAAAGACTTTGTAGGCTTTCAATTTTTGCCATTCCAACAAGTCAGATTCTGCAATTTTATTTGCATCAACAACAACTTTATTCAAAATCTCGTAAGGACTTTGGTCAGTTTCCTCACCAACTGGAACTCCCAAATATTGGTAAAATTCTTTTGGTAAAAGTTTCTTAATATTTATTCCATTGATTGTGATTTTACTTTCAGAGTTAACATTTGGAAGTTCAAGAAAAGCACACTTGTCAGGTCGATATTCAAAACCTATTTCATTAGCAGTATCGACTGCAATGTCAATTATGCGTTGTAAATCGGAAACATTATTTGCAACAAGTGCAATGTCATCAGCATATGCAAGAACTTGAACCGAAGATTCACCAATTTTGAAAGGTTTCACATTTGATCGACTAACAGATTCAAGAACAGGATTTATCGCAATTGCAAACAAAATCATTGAAATAGGGCATCCTTGTTTGACACCCTGTTTAATGGCAATGTTTGGTGTAATAATTGGACCACAAGTGTAGAAAGAACTTGTATCGGTATATAACAGCTTCAAGATGTTGGTGAATTCCTCACTGACTCCAATACGACGCAAGAGTTTCCACATGTAATCATGAGGGACACTGCCAAAGGCGTCTTTAATATCAAGCCAGGCTATAGCAATTAAAGTGTTTTTACTGTATTTTGAGTGTTCCAAGCAGGAAGAAAGAACAGAGTTATGTTCAACACATCCGTCGTGGATTGAGCCTCCTTTCTGACCAATGTGTAGTAAATTATTGACCTTCACCCAATTGGTCAAACGACTAGCTAATACTGACGCAAACACTTTGTAAATGACTGACAATAGAGCTATTGGTCGCCATGAAGAAACTAAAGTGTACTTGTCACCTTTATCAGGCTTCGGAATCATAATTGTTTTGAAAGATTTTAAACATTCTTGAACATTTTTATCGACTATTATTTTGTTAAAAAAAAATGTCAATAATTTGTATTCAGGATCAAAAATAGATAAATCTTTATACTTGATATCATCAAGTCCAGGAGAAGTGTTGTCTGCTTTTTTAATTTCAAACTTTACATCTTCAGTGGAAATTAGATTCAGAACTAGAGTTGACAAAGAACTCAGACAGAAATTAAACACTTTATCGTAAGATTTAATGACAGGATCAGAATGAGTGAAATTAGAAATGTAGTCAGTTATTGAAGGTCTTTCATCAATTTTCTCATCAGCTAGTATTTTATTCACTGTCAATTTCATATTAGATAGGAAGCCAGATATTAGTTTATTTTTGTCAGGTTTGTCGTAAGAAGGTTTATTTCCCAGATAAGGTCTACGAATCATAGTTTTGTCATCTGATCTTTGACGCAATGAATTGCCAATGATTATCTTACAGATTTCATTAACGTTGCTGTTTTCTAAATTTGATAAAAGGAGATTAATTTTCTCAATTCGACGCTCCAAAGAAGGTTTTTCAATTTCTTTTTTTACATTTAAAACCTTTTTCGAAACCTTGATCGTTTCCGTTATTGGAGGTAACAAAGAAGTAATTACACTGCCTATATCAAATAAATTGAGGTTCTCTAAAGATAAATCAGAAATATAGCTTTTTATAAAAGCACAAATGAGCACACGACTCACAAGGCCAGAACCACGAACATCATGCGGAATATTACCAGATTTTATACAACAACCGGCCGATTCTCTAATTTCGTTGATTTTATGCAACAAAGTTTGACTAGTAAATAAATAATTGAAATTAGTAATTAAAGTTGAGGGATTGAGAAAGTAATGCTCATCAGTTTTATAGTCAATGACAAACAATATTTCTTGAGCTTTAGGAGGGGCCATAATACAAAAAATAACCTGTGCTCTTATCAAATGCTCAATATTTAAAAAATCTTTCAGATATTGAGTACAATCTTCATAAATTGCAGTGCACATTGTATTATTAAGTAAAATAAAATCTGAGGAATGTTTCAAGTTATTAAAAAAATTAGTTATAATTTTATCAGTAATTTTGCAATTAATTAAATTTAAATTTTTGTTAATTTCAATTGCCTGCTGCACATTCATATGTTTGAGAGTTTTAATCACATAATCTCTATCAAATATTCTATTAAAAAGATATTTCTCTAAGAAGGCAATGTACCCAACAGCATATTCAACCGGATCTTCAGATGAAATTTTTAAACGAAAAGCATTTTGATATATATATATTATATTAGTTTCGACTAATGTATGGTTTGTGGGGGGTACTTATGAAACAAGGTAAGTTATACTTTTATAAGTTTCAAATATACATATATAAGTTAGATTATGAATATGAACATTTGTTTCGACGATTTCGTAACTTTGGGGGTAGTTAGGAAAAATTATAATTGTTTGATTTTTAAAGTTTAATATGCTTATATATACTATTATATACTAATGGTAATGATATAATCTTTATAATAATGATAATAATAATGATCCTAAAGATGATAGTATTATTAGGGCACACAAAAAAAATCTTTAAAGCTTTTATATAAGCTAAATTTCAATACATATAAAGGTAAGTATAAAATTTTTAAGAAATGATTTTAGTTTATAATTAATACACCATCGAACGTGAACTAGATTACATTTCTGATTAAATATAATTATGAATAACATTAATCGAGTCTATTAATGGTAATTAATATTCAGCATACTGAATAATAGTTTGTGCAATTAGCCGACTACCCGAGAGCCTTTGTAATAATTTGAGTCTGGGATATTTCCCGTTTAGATTTTCCTACTGATGTGTTTCCTATAGAGTAGTTGAGTGTTTATTTTAGGTATGTCATTTACCGAAGGTCGAATTAATTAAAATTTTCCTACTTTCCCGATTCAACTGAATACGGTACGATAGGCCTTATTGTATTATTTTCCCGCGATTATTATCCCAAAGGTTATTTCGTCCGCATAGTCCCTACGAATATGCCAACTACCGGGATGGGTTTACCCGCCCTACTCATGATTAGACACCAATTGTTCGTGGCGACCTCCGGTTAAAATTATAATTTTAATGCATGTAGGGCCGTAGACCCAAATTTGTGAATGCAAATTTATTAAAAACAAGGCTGATCAGCGTCGTGAGTATAATACGTCTACGACGACGTTGATCACTCTTGTTCAGCAATAGTAAAATTAAACAATAAAATAAAATTCGACAAAAAGTGGATTTTGATCCTAACGCATAATTAAGGCAAATAAGAAAATATAATGAGACAAAATTAATAAAACAATATAACAAAAATAATAGGATGACAATTATCCATATAATAATGACAATCAATAGTTCTTACTATTAGTCGTAGGTTCTGGATCGTCCAGGAAAATTTTTGGCATAAAAAGANTTTTTATTTAAATATTTCTTTAAATCTTGAATATGTTTTGCTTTAGCACTACCATGTACTAATTCTATTAAATTTAAATATTTTTTAATTTCTAGAAGATCAACATTCTCTGAGGGATATCCACAAACTAATCCATAAAAATCATCTGTAAATTCAAAATCTAGGTGTTTAGTATTATAAACATTTTGTGAATGAATACGTGATTTATTTTCTGAATTTAAATATAACAGAAAGTCATGTTTATTAATTGCTATTATTTGATATCCTTCAACATTAATATTAAATGTAGGTTTAATTGTTTTACTTAAACTCACATTAATTTTAGGATCAAGTATAAGAGGTTTTATATTTAAATCTTCCAACCATGGTAATTCTTTTAAATCTTGTTTATCTTCCAACTCTTTAAATTTTAAAACTTCTAACTCTTTTATGGCTTTAATTGTTGGTCCTTGTTGTTGTTGGATTACCTCATTTAATATTATAGATTCAGCGTGTTGAGTTGTATCTTTTTTATTATATTTATCTTGTTCTGATTGTAATTTTTTTAAAAGTGCTAATCTTTCTTCATATACCATTTTAATGGTATTAAAAATGGTATCATTTTGGTAAAGGATCCGTTGGAAAGGGTTTCAAGTATAAACCTTTACCATTTTTAATTTTACAAAGACATCCATTTTTTAAAGATTTACATATTTTTTTTAAATCATCTTTATCTTTTGAAGATAAAGATTCAGATGTAGAAATTTGATTTTTTAAAAAATCATTTAAACCACGACCTTTATAAGGATCAAGATAAAGACCTTTCCCTCCCTTCTTTTTCATTGAATCGATTTCAGTTTGTAGTTTTTCTTTTTCTAGGTCTGTCTTTTGAGATTCTTTAGCTTTTTGAACTGTAGTTGCAATTCCTCCAGCTATTCCAGCAGCACCTGATAAACCAGCAATGATTGCGGGTATTAAAGCAGCTAATGGAAGAAAGCCCCCTGACCCTCTCCTTCCTTTAGTCTTTCTTTAACTTGTTCTTTTACATGTTTTCCAATAAAATATTTTTTACCAGAGATTACTACTGATTTATTTTTATTTGAATTTATTAGTTCTTGCAAAGATTCCTCTGTAGGATTCTTCTCTGTCATTTTATAATAAATAAAATGGATATTTGGAAAACAATTTTAAATAGACATAAATCTAAATTTAATAATAAAGTATTTCCTGATAATTTTAGATGCTTAATTATTGGATCTTCTGGATGTGGAAAGAATGTTCTTCTTTTGAGGATGTTGCTTGAAGATGGTTTTTTAGATTATAATAATTTAATCTTTTATTCTACAACCATTAACCAACCGGAATTACAACTTTTGAAATGTGGATTTGAAAATAAATTAACTAAAAAAGCTATAATTGATATTTTTAAAAATCAACATACATATCCCGAAGAGGTTTTTCATCCTTGTGATATGGTTGATTGGTACAAGGAAAAGATTTTAGAATCAGATATTAGTAATAAAAATGATTATATAGGGGATGGAATCCAGATCTTATTCTCTAATAAGTCTGAAGATGTTTTACATTGTGATTTACTTCCTAAAGATAAAAAGAATCTAGTTATATTTGATGATGTTGTTAACATGAAAAATCAAGAGATTCAAAAGAGTTACTTTACACGAGGTAGACATAATAATTGTAATGTTATTTATATATCTCAAACATATTATGCTTTAGATAAAAACTCTATAAGAAATAATTCTAATTGTTTTATATTTTTTAAATTAGACAAGCGTGATAAGAATATGATTTATAATGATTTATTTTCAAATGTTGAACCTGATAAGAATATGTTTGATATGTTTGTTGATAATCATTGGAAAGAAAAATATAATTATATTTATTTGGATAGAGAAGAAGCTGAAATGTGGAAAAGTTTATTTTAGAAATCTGTTTACTGTAGTTCATTATTATAAAATCTACCTAATATTTTTTCATTATTTAAATCGATGATACCATATGTTATTGGAGTTTTATGATGTATTTTATTTATAATAAAAATTTCATTTGTCCATTTTGCTGTGAATCCTTTTTCAAATTTATTTTTATATTTAAATATTCTTACTCGGTCACCAATTTTAAATTTTGGTTTTTCAAAAACATTATTTTCAACATTTACCACTTTAACTGTTTCAGGATTCAAGGAAGCATTTAAGGGTGTTGATTTTATAGAACTGTGTACATCATTATTATATTCATTTACAATCTTTTGTAACAATTCATTGTTCCATTTTTGTTTTCCAATAGCAGTAAAATATTTCCACATTTTATTTTTTAATGTTCTATTTAATCTTTCAACCACAACTGCTTTTCCTTCGTTTTCTGTTGAATATAATTTAATATCATTTTCATTTAAAAACTTTGTAAAAACTTTGTTATAAAATTCTGTTCCTTTATCACACCATAAATATTTTGGAATTCTTTGATATTTTTCAAATATATTTTCAAATGCTTCTGTAATAGAATATCCAGTTTTATTTTCTAAACACCTTGCAAAAGCAAATCTTGTATATAAATCTATTACTGTTAAAATTATTTTATATTTTTCAGGGTCTGATGATTTGGGCATAAAGACTAAATCAGCAGACCATGTTTGATCTTTTTCATGTACTTGAACTTTTAAATATTTTTTATTTTTTCTAAATTCATGGTGTAATTCGTTGGCATATTTTATTTCTGATTCTGTTGGGGTTTGTAAGGGTTTATTCTCAAAGAGTTGATACTCAAGGGATCTTTCAACGTCTGCTTGTTCAATAATCCTTTTATTAGCAACATCTTTTGCTTTTCTAGGAAGTCCTGCTCCTATGAAAATCTTACCTTTCATTGCTAATTTAACTAGAGCTCTTTGAATCTTTTCCTTGCTTGATGGATTTTGGATACTATTTAAATCATGTATTAAATTCACATCTGCAACATGTCTATCTCTAATATCTTCTGAATTGTAAGCAATATCATGTTTTAAAGCTGCTTGATCAATTCTATTTATTGGTTCTTCTCCTTGTCTGGGATTATTATTTTCATCTAATCTAATATCTAATCTTGTTCCTGGCCCAGTATAATTGTGTTTAAATAAATGTCTTTCACCTGGATATTTTTCTGTAGTAAAAGGTTTTAATATTGAAGATGTTGTTTTTGAAGATTGTAGGTCGCCTCCGGCTCCACCAAGGTCGCCTCCTAACCACGTTATATGTTTTTTAGTTTTAACATGAGAGGCTTTGTGATGTTTTGTAACTTGACAATGACAAGTTTCACATGTCCAATATTTACTCATTTTAAAAAGTTTTTTATGAAGAAGAATCACCTCGTACATTTTCAATAATTGAAATCTTTCCACCATATAATTTCATTTCTATTTTCTTTTCTTCTAATATTAATGTATATACTTTAGCTTTAAAATTAGAATCCTTTGTTATATGAAGTGTAACATCAACATTATTTATGGCTAGGCGATCATCTTGGTCTGATACATTTATACAAAATATAGAATATAAATTTTTGAAATCTTCTAAACTTAATTGCGGCTCAACTTTGAAGTCGTGGCATGTTTCAATATAATTCAGGTACGGGAATATGTTTTCATTATTTTCAATATTAAATTCCATTCGATTTATTGGATAATATGAACTATTCAATTGGACCTGGATGGTTTTTAAATTATCACCCCCAATCTTTTGAATAAACAAGTTGTTGTTCTTTTGGAAAGATGGATCTCCTTCTTTGAATCCAATCAAGATATATCTTGGTCGGTATGCTAGATTTGCTACCTTTATAGAATATGTTGAACCCTCTGTCATACTAAATTCACTACAGATTCTATTTAAATAATTTACATTTATAGATTTGTTGGAATTTAATCTTTCAAGTAATTTAATTTCAGAATGTGGATTTAATGTCCATTCAGGTATATGTAATTCAAGTGTTGATAATTTTAATTTAGCTTTTGTATCTGCAGCTCCATAGAACAATCTTTTATCACCTTCTAGTCTATTACAGATGAGTTCTATAAAAACATTATGGAGCACCCGGTTATAGTTTTGAAGGAATCCGAACAAGTGTTTTAATTCAAAATAACCTTCAAATTTTTTCAACTTATAAAGTTCAGCTCTTTTATAGTAAGCATAATTTATATCTAAACCATCTTTATCTAAATCTCCTTTATTAACATCAGGAATCCAACCTGTTAATTCACCATATTCATTTTTATAATCACAACCAGTCAAAATAAAATTTAACATTGTAGAATATACTCCTGGATGTAAAACAGTTTCAATTTCTGATGATCCTAGTTTTAATCTCATGTTGGAGAATAAATTTGGAAAGAAATTATTTTCTAGGGTTATATCTTTGTTTGCTTCAATTTCTAATTCAATTTTATAATATAATTTGGCATTACAAATATCTATTGGGTTTGATGTTTGAAGAGATTGAAAAACTATATCACCCCTACGATTTAAGATTGCTATAGATCCTGAAGTTGGAGAGATTTTTAAAATATCGATTTTTTTTATTTCATGAGTAAATTCTTTATTATAATCAAGATTTAATTTATTTTTTTCTTGAATTTTAAGATTTATATTATTCATTTTTATAATAAAAATTTAAAAAATGACAAAAAATCCGAACTCCGATAGCGCAGTGGGAATAGACTGGCATTGTGGTTCAAATGGATAGTGGTTCAAATCACGTCTGAGGTTAGTTTTTTTTCAACATAAAATAATATTAAAAATTTGAAAATAATAAATAGTGTGGGTATCTTAGATTTATATTTTATTTTATTTATTTTTATTTTATTTTATTTATTTTATTAATTAATTATTTTTTAAACATAAATATGAAAAAAAAAAATATTGAAACGGGTGATGGTGGCGAACCGGTAATTATCGCCACCAGTCTTTCGAACACCCCCGGATCGATTCTATAATGTGCACATTTATTTCTTGGTTGTTTTCGGACCTCTTTCGGATTCGCTTTCGAATTCATTTGTACTTTCGAGCAGCACACTTAAAACGCCGTTGAAATCGACTTCGTGAGCGAGAAGCGAATAATAAGGTGTGCTGCTATTATCGGATTGATTCTGATGTATGAGTCTGGCCAGCTTGTATATTGGAAGAGATTCGATAAACGAAAGAGGTTGAATAAAAAAAAAATAAAAAATAAAAAAATAAATAAATAAAAAAAAAATGATCCGGATCAAAAAAACTGTTGAGAGGACAGTGGAAAAAAAAATACCACTGTCCTCTCAGAGCAGTTTTACTATTTTCATAAAATTTTTTATTTTTTAATGAGTCAAATTAACTCTAACTTTTCATAATACCATTTTCTTTTTTATTCTCTTTATGTTTTTAGTTTGAGGCTTTTGAGTTTGAGGCTTTAAAGATTAAAACAGTTAGAGTCATTAAGGGTGGTTGTTTTCAAAATATAGGGTTAAAATACTATAAAAGTATAAGTTTTGTGTTGTTTTTCTAATGGTTTAAGCGTAATAGAGGTATGTTTTGTTTGGGGGGTTGTTTTGGTTAGGGATATAAACACACTACTTTTCGTATTCGTTTCTAGTTGTGTGGCACACTCTATATGGTCCTTTGAACTGCCGTTGCAATTTTGGTGACACACCTTTGAGTGGTTCTGGTCTAATGAAATACACCAGATCTACGATTTTTATCCAGTGGGAATGTGCCTTTTTGTCACAGACTTTTTTTATTTTTCTTAATTGTGTTTCATTAGTAGCCCCACTTTGGTCCATACCTTTCTTGAATTATCGATTTATAGTCTGGTATATCCATATACGGAGACACTGGTGACTAGAATTTCAGATCAATCGGCATGTTGTTTCTACTAAGAAACATTATATAGAAAGGTCTCACCTGTACTCAAATTTATGGCATTACAATAAGCGAATTGACAGCATTTTATGAATTCGTTCCAATATTTTTTTACGATTTTCGTAGGATATCATATTTATTAGTATTCCATTGATTTTTTTTCGACCAAACCATCAGTTTGTTGGTGATGCGGAGAAGGGCTTAGTTTCGGAATTCAATGTCGTTTATTGATTTGAACAGTTCACTTTACAAATTTGTCCCTTGATCTGCAAGCAGTTTTTTCGAGGCGCCACACGTGAATACAAATATTTTGGCTACTGTATCGGCTTTTTGATTTGGTATTGCGTAAGCTTCAGGCCATCTTGTAAGATAGTCACAAAATACAATAATACATTTTATTTTGTTGATCATTTCGAGTAGTGGTCCGATGATGTCCACTGCTGTCATTTCCATCGGTACTGTTGAGATCGGCATTGGTTTTAAAGGTACTTTGCTCTTATGCTTCGTTATGATATTGTATCAATAGTGCATCTCTATGTTTGGCCGGGATCATGATTAATGTTTCGTCATTTTCAGGAATTTTAGTAATGTTGAGGTCCGTAAATTAAAATAAAATTTAAATGAAATTTCGACTAATAATTCAAATAGAAAGTAAGCGAAGAAAAAAGACGAATAAAAGCGGGATCATGCACAGAATTGATAGTAAAGGAAAGTGTGATGGAAGCAGTATTAGAAAATGCCAAAAGCAATTACGAAAGGCAAGAATCCGGAAATCCGAGAAAAATCAATAAATGGTAAAATCATCGAAATCGAATGGGGAAAACGGGACATGTATAGATTAGCTAATGGTCAACAAGATGATGATTAGGGATTTATCAGAAAATGGTTAGGAAGGGTCGAAAAGCATTCAAATGTATGAAAACAGAAAACGTTAATTAGTTAATTAATTGGCTAATGGAAAACCCGAGCTAATGGGAAACCCGAGCCAATGGAGAACCCGAGAGATAAAGGAAACCCAAGCTGGGTAAACAAGAAGAAAAGCAAACAGAAGGAAGATTTGGGCCCATTAGCTTGACACAATGATTAATGGGAAAAGAGCAAGGAGAAGATAGCGCGCGTAGGAAGGCCGGAAGGGCCATTAATTATCTGGATTCGTTGGACCATTATGGGTGACAGCTGAAGCAGATACGTTGGAGCAAATGTCAAATGAAAGATTGGCTAGGCAATAACCATTTGTCATCCTGATTTCGAGGAGTATATAAGGAAAAGGAAAATCAGAAAAAATCGGCATTTTGCCTTAGCTAAGGTTCGAAGAAACAGAGCTTAGGAACAGGCGGAAACGAATTAAGGAAAGTAGGGAAAAGAAGACATAGAATTAGGAATACGGAAAGGTGAAAAAAGGAATCAAATCAAACCGAAACCGAGGAAAACGTGGGTCAAGAAAATCTAAAGGAATAAAAGGTGAATATTATCTATTTGCAAAGCATCAACGCCGAGCGGAGAATCGTACAAACGGAACTTTGATTAGTGATTGTAAAGTGGTGATAATAAATTGTGAACCTGTTGTTTCAATATACGTTGGGTCGTTCATTGTTTTGATTTAAAGGACACGAGGAGTCAGAGGGAACCGACTTAAAGTAATCTAAAACCCAACAGTATTCCTTCATGAATTATATATTTATTGTTTCCGCTTATTATTTGATTCCAGTCTCTTTCACTTTTAACCGTCTCTGCCAGATCAAAAGATTGCTTTAATTGACTGTCACTTTTTTGTTCACTCTGTAGCTCAACCATTTCATTGGATACTTTAATTTCAGTGAATATTGTACTTTCCAATGTTTAATTTAATTAACTTTATGCTTATGTGTGACCGTTCTAACTTTCGCTTCTTTAAATCTATTTCATTATTTTAATTATTTTTAATTAATAATTATTTGGCCTTTGGCCCAACACTAGCAACACTTGAAAAATTAAAGTGTAACAGTATCTAATGCGACAGTATCTAACGATTCTAATGCTAATTTAGATTGTATTTATTAAAAAGAGCTTGAAGGCTATAAATAAGTAAATATATCGATGTTTTTGATATTCGCGAATTTTCGGCACTGCCTTTTCATTTAATTTAGAAGTTACAACTGTAAGTAAAAACGAAAATCACAGCATTGAAAATTACTTACTAGAAAATTATTAATTTAAATTCTTTATTAGAAAACCAGAATTTTTTAAGATTTATTATTGAAAGCTTGATAAAAAATGAGATTGTAATTTTAATTCACAATGGTAAAAAATAATATTGTCTCAAAAACATTATGATCAATTATCAACGATTCCTAGGACTTCGGTGGGTCCGAAACAGCTTTTTCATCAGCCAGAAACTTTTTAATATACTGAGATCTGATATAAATGAAGAAAACATTAGATACATTATGTTTTTTAGGTTTTATCTTTAAAAATCAAAAAGTATTACGTTTATTTAATGAAATACAATATCTTTAAATAATGATCTCGGGATTGACAAACACAGTCCGTTATTGTATGCCCTATCTCTGAGCTGTTAATTTAGAGTTTAATTTATTTTTCCTTTATTTTAAATTATCTCTTAAATGATAATTTCAGTAATAATAGATCTAGTTAATTGTAAAATAGTTGAGACTTAAGAGAAATGAGACTGTTATGAATAAGACAGACGAAAACATTTTATGTCACAGTACTAAAGTTGCTGCCCATCGAGTGACAAGTGGTGAAACAAATTTTATAGTCCTATTAAGGTGGGAGCTAAGTAGGTCTGGTTATCCACAAACTCAGCAATATAAGTATAAAAAATTTAAGAAATTAGATTTATCCTTTATAGTTTTATTTGTTGATTAATTTACAGAAAAGAATTTGTAATCATTTCCACAAAACCAGTTTCCATAATAATTCATCAGTCATGAAAACTAATAATTATAATCCAATTTCAAGTTGAAATAACGTATGTACTGGTCTGAATGTTTTGATTCTTGATTATGTTTAACCTTTTAACGAAATGACGTCTTCATTAAAATAAGTATTCGGGAAATTTTCATTATTTATATTGTAAAAAAATGAATCGTTCAGTGTATTTTTTGACATAGTTCGTCTTCTTCTGCTTTGTCTGTCTAATCTGTGCCTTTTTCTAGATTTTCTTTTTCGTCTTGAATAAGGTTTTTTATAAATGACTTCGGGATATGCATTGTAAGGTTCATAATCATCATCATAATTAATGTCATCATCCTTAATATCATCATCAAACACACTTTTCCTTTGTTTTGTGTCTTCATGACCTTCAAAATCAAATAGTTCTGTATCACTTTCTAGTTTATGATCTAATTCCTCGTTTGTGTTTTCGCTAATTTTGTAATAATCTATTTGTACATTAGTGTTTTTAGAACTTGATATTTTCAAAGATCTTCTGCTAGTGTTCTCACTCTGCTTATTTGATTCTGGTAGGAAAGGATTTCCATTATCGGGAAATGTGTTGATTTGATCGTAACTATTTTTACTTGAACATCTACCTTTATTTGATAAATTTGAATCCTCCAACAAAGGAGAACTTCTCATAAACCTGTCCACGTCATTTTGAGTTATATTTCTTACTTCTTCCGAATGCGATACTGATTGAGCATTAAAATATATTTTATCAGAATTTTCGGAAAAATATTTATCGGTAAGATTTCTATTGGTTGATTTTTCATCAATAATATTTCTAGCAATAATATGCTTATCAATTATTTCATTTTCTGTGAATTTTGTCTCAAATTTCTCTGCCTGAATCTCGGTGCCATCATCATTTTCATCTAAACATTTATAATCTTCACTAAGTATTTCAGACATTTCTCTGGCTTCAGTGAATTCTTCTTCTTCCATTCCTTCACTCATAAACCAATAGATAAACGATCGTTTTCTAAACAAGAGATCAAAGTCTGAATTAATCTTTCCGATCTTCTGATGAAAACATGTATTATTACCCATTAATAAAAGACTTCTTTCTGTATTGAATAATTTGCTGTGTTTCGGTGAAATTGTTGGATGTTTGCTGATACCGATTTTGTAACCAGTTGGACACCAATCGACAAAGTTGACCGAATCTAATTTTTTAATTTCATTAATTGCTAAATTGACTTCGTTGGGATAGACATTTCCTCGATATTGTAAACAACAAGAAAGAAATTTTTCCGCTAAGAAATCACAGTCGAGTAATTTATTGAGAAATGAAAAAATGTCCCTCGTAATCTGAGCTGTTGACCATAAGTAATGCGCTTTACTTTCTTCGTTACAAATTGGAGAATTTAAGTTAATTGGAAAATGCAATCTTGGATAAGGTATCAAATTGGTCACTATTTGATCCAAGTCATTGTTAAGACAATTTTCATATCGCATTGATATCGTTAGAGAACTAAATACTTGGGCTAAAAGTCGATTTATATTAGTAAAAGTAGGACTTGGTATTTCCAATCTGTCATGTATAACTTTAAACATAGAATAATTATCATGTTCAAAACATAAATCTGTGATTTCTATACAAGTCTTGCCAGTTAATATGGCATTGTACGGCTCAACTACTGCATTTACTAAACTTGAACTTGGTACAGTTGAAAATTGAATTTTTATTTTTTTATTATATTCTATACTAAGTTGTTCCATAACAAGTGAAGAGAAACCAGAACCGCATCCTCCACCAAAGCTTTGGATAATAGTGAAACCTTGTAGTGAATCGCATAAATGGATGACCCGACGAAGAGTGTTCATAAATTCATTTAAATATATTTTTCCAATAGTATAATGTCCTCGAGCGAAATTAGATGCCGAATCTTCAAAGCCAGTTATCAACTGAGATTCACTGAATAAATTTCGGTACATTCCAGTTCGAATTTCATCTAAAAAATTATTTGTTTAAATTATCTGAATTATTAGAAAGACATTTAGATTGCAATAAAATGTATTGCTATAAATTATTTCTAAGGACATTAAAAAACAGGTATTTTGACATTTGTGAGGAAAAAGAATATTTTAATATGAAACAAGTCATGGACAATACATAATTTAAAATTAATAAAATAGAGAAAGGAGCAAATAAATTATTTATTTTTCATAAAAATTAAATTTAAATACAAATAAAATATAAATCAATTACATTTTCTTAAGTATGTAAATTCAAATATTACTATAAAAATATACAAAATACAAATTCAAATATTTGCAGTGTAAAATATTTTTTTCAGAGGCTCAAGAAATTCCACTTCGAGCTTCTAGTTGTTAAAGCTTCATATTAATGATTATGTTGGGGCTAGAACCCAGTCTTGAATTTTATATATACCTTTAGATATACCTTTTCCATCCTTTCTTGACTTAACCCGACGAGTAATGAAGCAATCGAGATGACCACATAACATAGAAAACGCAAGCAGAAAACTTAAAATACTCTAGAAACACCAAATAAAACAAAAGTAACAACAAAACAAATAATTAAAATAAAGAAACCAATCAATCAAAATGATCGAAAATAGAAAAATAAAATCGATCTGAAACATACACACTCCATCCTGATTTGTCGAAGACACACAATAAGACTATATAAGGACCATCTCGGTAGCCACTTTACCACTTTTTTACTATACCATTTGTTAAATTTTTAAACGTTTCGTTCAACTACGTTCAATATCTTCAGCTACTAGTAAATTATGAAAGTTTACTTACTGATTTCCAAATTTTATTAGAACTGTTTGACTTTCAATTCGAGGAATTTTGCTATCTATATCTGGGTATATTCACTCCGAGACGTATTATTGATTACTGGAATTCTAAACTGAAACCATGACGAATCCGGCCAAGAAGTTGAAGCCTTTTTTTGATTGTTGCGACAAAAACGACCAGATAGCGCTTGTTATAGAGGAAAATTGACTGCTCCGAGCAAATATAGGACACATGATTCTTACCTCCAGATGAAAAGAAAATCCAAGTAACTCCATAGAGTTGAGCACTGTCAAGACAGTCTCATTACCGAGAATCGAGCGAAGAGAGCACTGGTACAGGAGCAATCGCAGGCCCTATACCGGGTTTATACAGCCAAAGAGCTGACCACTCGGGTATCGGGCTACAACGTGGTGATTGTAGATACCGTCATCCCGGCACATCACCTACCGCCGGATCTCTTCCCTCCGCCAACATCTGTCGGTTTCCCTTCATCCAATCTATAAGTCCCAGTCCACTCGTCAGTAGTCGGAATAAACCAAGCAGTAGTCGCGCGATAGTGGATCTCTGCGCACCCACTTCCGTGTCCACCGTCGTAAAGCCAATGAGGAAGAACCTCTCCAAGGCGGAGTGGAACACAAAGAAACGAGCAAGGAAAGCCGCCACGCTGGCCCAGTTATATCAGGAAATTGACTCTCCTGAGCTCTTCATTTAGTTACCCGAGGAAGCATACCTATTGCCAGTCGGTGAGAACGAGTTTGAACTCGACGCGTTACTCGCCGACTTCGAGCGAAATAGCTGGTGAAGCCTAACCCTCTCTATTGATCAGAGATGCAGTTCACCGGAATCAACTTTGTAAATAACAACTTTTCATCAATGTTTTGCTTTGTGGTTGGTTTTATTAAATAATGAATTACTTCACTATGTTTCTGCCTTCTTTTTTGACTTAGTATAATATTGGGTAATGTTGCTAATAGAATAATGTGGAAAAGCGATCACTGAAGTCAAGACGGTCATAAGCCGAAAGTAGAAAGATATACTTAAGGAAACTAACATCGTATAGGCACAAGCTCTTTTAACACAGCCAGGAACCCATTGAAAAGTAGAGGGGAGTGGTTATGAGGTAGTAGCTCACCTGCCCTTTACTTTTCACCGACAGTGTGCATTACCAGCATGAAGGTCGTCATAGGTACATTGCTCGCTAATACTTAAAATCATGAGGCGTTCAAGTACTGAGACCAAAGCTTACTTTAATTCTTTAATATAATTAATTAATAAATTTTATTATTTGCATTTGTAGAAATTAAATTTCTTAGAATGTTTTTTAGTCTTTACTGGTTATCATAAAACGATTCGTGAACTTCATTTCTATTTACTACAAGTATATTTTGACTTGTATCGATGTTTTCAGTAGATTTGCTCGTGCTATCCAAGTCAAAAGAAAATCTGCAAATGCAATAAAAATAGCAATAAAATCAATGTTTAAAAATTGAAAACCAATTAATTTACAAATAGATTTGGGTAAAGAATTTTATAATCGTAAAGTTAAAGAAATTATTAAATGAATAAATCATCACTCGGTATTTCCACTATTCAATTAAACGATTATTGTTACATACACATTACTAGGAGAGTTTTAGATATTTCTTGCGATTTATATCGTTTTGATATAACATTTGAAGATATGGAAAGCGCTAAACGATTGGGAGTTTCCGAATTAACTATTAAAAGTAGAAGTGAAATAATACAAATATTAATTCCAAAATCTATTGACGGTGTAGGTAATATTTTCAAAATAAAGTTAACTTATACTGCAATAAGTGAATTACTGATAATTTATACATAAAAAATCATGTTCAATTGCTCTCATATTTTCAAAACCTTCGAAATTAGAGAAAATATATTCAAATTCAGCGTCCGTGAAAACAAAAGAAATTATATTCGAATAAAACTTAGTCAAGACATTTGGATTAGAGAACCAAGTATTAAATGACTGAGAATTTACTGGAATTGGCAAAGGAAAAACATTTAATCATCATCAACAAATGTCATTTTACAGTGATATTAATGACCCAATAAATGTTGGAGATTCATTGGTTTCTCTTTTGAAAACGGTGTGGATTAAAGAATATGAACAAGATGAAGTTGTGCAAATACAAATATAAAATCTCATGTATTTACCAGCAGCAAGAACATGAATAAACAATATTGAAATTAATATTCGTGACGAGTGGAAAACTCATTAAATTTCGTAAAGATTCAAAAACTCATTTGACATTGCATTTCCGTAAATTAGATAATTAATCCAGTTATACTGAAAGAATTTAAAATTAAATATAAAAATGGTGGTGAGGGTAAAGCCATGTGCTATGATGAAAGTAAAAAGTAGTACTATTAGCGATACTATTTAAGATACTTTATTGAAAAAATAATAAACTCTAAGTAAAAATACTTACATTAATATACTTACATTCACAAAAATTTTGTTTTTCAAAAAATTACACTTTTTAAACTTTTTTATTAAATATTTCAAACAACAAATTTATATTTATATATATATAAATGAAAACAAGTACTTACAATTAAAGAAAATAACCAAAAGCTTTTTTGGAAATCTGAATTAGAAAATCGCCTACTTTTCATCTCTCATTTAAAAAAAAATTTAAATTTGAAAAACAAATAATTTCATTTAAATTTTGGATTTTAGCGCCCTTTGTTCGTGTAGCGCCCCGATGCTTTGCATCTTCTGCTTCATCGGTAAAGCCTGGCCTGAATCCAGATATTGTATGGTAACAGTCAAACTGGTGTGGAATTTCCATATTTTATTGGTAAACAATACGGATAAGGTTGGTTAAAAACCATTGATTGATTTGCACTCTGGATTCTAAAGCTTTTAGACAGTTCCATATTCTTTGATATGAGTAATACAATATCTAATTATTGATATGCTCTATCTTTTGCATCAATTATTTTGCTCGTGGTCTAATCCTGATAACCATTAACTCCTTTTGGATGAAGACGGATGTGTCATTCCTATTCTCGTAACGAATTTTATCAGGATAATCCCTAGAATTAAAAATTAGTGTTCCAAGGTAAATTTCTTGGGTCGAATAGATTGTGTTGGTGATCAAGACCATCAATAAAGAAAACGAAGGCTACAGTTTCTTGAATGTCTGGCATATTTTCTTTATTGGTTCTGATGAGATTTAATGCTTGGGAAGTTGAATGATTAATTAATTGATTTTTTATATTGATTTTGATTTTGGAAAAAAGTGAAGATTATTTAAAAAATGATTTTAATTTGATTTAGTTACAATTAATTTAATTTTAATTTAATTAGTTTAATATTTTATAATTGATAAAAGTGGGAGTCAGAGGCACTACAATGGCCCCCGCTGAAGTACGCGGAGCGTATGAAAAGATAAAGACGACGATAATGGTGGAAGCAGACACTGAACATCATAATCTGAGAGGTATTGTGGGAGTTTACGTGTTCGTCTGGAGGGGAATGGTGGATTGTTTTTAAGACGTTGAACATTTGGTGTGTTTGGTAGTATTTTCGGTTGTTCCATGTCTTCTAATATGTCTTCATTTATGTTATACTATTTTGTGATATGGTTGTTTGGGATTTCGTCGTATTCAAGGGTGCAAAAGGCTGTTTTTAATCTGGAAATGTTGATCATGATGTGGTTGTTGTCAATCTTGAGTTACACTGTATTCTTGTACAGCTCTATGAAGCAAAACGGACCTTTGAATCTGGGTTTGAGGTTTGAAGAGTCGATAGTTCTCATCCATGCGTGAGTTGCTGAGGAAAGGGACTGTGGTATATATGGTTTGTACGACGTGGAATATGTGAACGACGGATTAGTATCTAAGCTCAACAAATGCTTGCGTGTTAGATTGATCTCGTCTAATGGTGAGTCATTGTAAAAATCAATAAGTTCATTGGGCATGAAATGTTGGATCCAAACAGAAGTTGTGTAGGAGACACGCCATCCTAGTAAACAAATGGTAACGCTTTGACCCATGAAGTTGAAGTTAAGAGTATTCTGAGAAATGCTTTCAAAGTCTGATGAGCGCGTTCGACGAGACCGTTTGTTTGCGGATGGTAAGAGCTGGATCTTAAGTGTTTTATGCCGACGCTGGATGTAAGATGTTCAAAAAGATCCGATTCGAATTGTGATCCTTGATCAGTGATGATGGAGGTTGGAATTCCATAACGTTGGATACTAAAGCTTGTGCGACCGTGTGAGCGGTGATGTCACGGACAGGAGCGGCCTCGAACCAGCGAGGCACTACAACTTTATTTACAATTTTCGAAAAAATATTGATTAGTCTTTGGTTATGAACATTTTGCAGTATTTATAGAATAAATTTTGTAATTAATTTATCTGGTATATATTGTAATTTAATCAACAATTTATACAGATTGTTGTGAATTTATAATGATTTCTAAAAAAATTAATTTGATTTTAGGTTATCGTCGATAACGTCCATAGTTATGTCCTATTTTTAGAATGAAAAATCATGTAATTAAATTATTATTTATATCAATTTATTTTTAGGAATAAAAATTTGTGAGATATTTCTAACATGTCGATATGTATTTTAGGGAATTTTGGATATTATAAGTAATTCCTAACTTGTGATCAATGCGAAAGTTGTTCGGATATTAGAAAATAAGAGAAATTATGCAAGTTTTTACAATTTGAGTTGTATCAATTTTAATGGAAATAAGTGGGATAATAATTTTACATGAGATTTATGGTAATAATTCATTATAGAGTGGATGTCAAGAATTGGATTTATTTATGTTTACTGCTTGGATATCAGTAATTATTTGAAAGTCTAAGTGCAATTATCGATTGACTTCAAATGGAAGAAATTATACGCAGTTCATTAAAATTGGGTTTTTTATGGATTTATTTAAAGATACTGGTATTTAGAAGTACATATCGATTGACTATAAATAAGAGAAATTCGTTACAATATGAGATGAAATTATCGAATGATGTCATAAATTATAGTAATTTTAATAAATTAAAGGGTTTTATAGAAGATTTTATTCAGTGGGATAATAGTGAGATGATTCTGGGGGAATACTAGCGAATTTATTAGTGTTGAACAAAATCATTTTAGAAATTGTTTTTTTAGTTAATTTTACTGCAATATTTTATGTGAATATTTGACGAATAGATGGTGGAATATGGCACTCTTTTATACTGAACTGGTTAGGTATCAGTTTTAATTTCAACTTTTGATAGGGGAATTTAGGGTAATGAAGCAACTATTTCAACTTTTTATATAAGAATTTAATGACTGGTTAAGAAGCAATTCATTAACAACTTTATAGGGTAGTTTTGTTAGCTATTACAATTTAAGCTTCTTCTATAGAAATTTGATTAGACATTAAGGAAATAATTTATTACAATTTAAAAATCGATTGATTTGATTTTTATCATAATAAGGAGATTTTTATTGTTCAATACCAATAAGGATGTATTTGATGTATCGGTCTTTTACTTATATTTCTTTTTATTTAAAGTAATTATGATATGTGGTTGTAATTAAATTTCAAGGATATTTCAATAAATTATAGGCTTTTCATAGGTGATTGTTAAGGATGATAATTGGTGCAATACCAAAAATTAAATTAATAAAAGTAGGAAGTGTGGCCGCTGGATCACCTACCCCCCGGTATAAATTTTTAAAATATTTTTCAAGGTCAAATTTTAAACAAATTTTACTCATCAATAAAATATTATTATTTTAAAAATATTATTATGTGATCCAACGGGCACATACTTTATTTGATGAGTCACTCAATGACCTTGAATGATAATTTCGAGGTCATTGAAACAAAGACTTATTCAAGGTCATTGTCAAGGTCATATGAGTCATTCAATGAGTCTTGTTCAAATTTTGAAATTTAAAAATTGAGTGTTCCCGCCAATCGATTTTATTGAAAGATGGCTCATTTAAAAGGTGTTTCAATGGGATATTACTCGCGAGGAAGTTATTATTATTATATAGTTTTATTATATATACTCAGAATTTATCCGACAAAATATTTTGTCCCTTTAAGGGTATTTGTTGAAAGGGTTAGGGTATTAGTCTTTTTATTGTAAATTATTTAAAATAATTTTTTTTAAAGTCAAGGAATTTCGACTTTTACAGGTTATTTTTATCAAAATCCATGATATATTTATAGGAATAGTTTTACTTTTCAATGCCAAGAATTGCCAATAGTATTAGGTTCTGATCAGGTGGATTTGATTTGTCCTAACACAGATTATATCTGACTCCAAAGATATAGATACGAAATAGGTGCGTGTAATTATAAATAATTGAATATGAATTAAACAAGACTTGAGTACAAGAACTTTATTAATTATGCACAAATATACAAAAGTAAATAAATATGTTTTCCAAAAATGCCGCTGAAATACTATAATGAAAGAATATCGGTTATACAAACCGTCGTCAGATAAAAGTGACAAATGCTGAATCTAATTACTCACAGCACTGTATTTAAAGTTTGGAACTAGAAGGGGGGATTTCCCGAAGTTTGCGCGATCGTCTAGATCAAGGTTGATCTAGCGTTACCTATATTAAACCCTCTGATAATTTAATTTCCAACGAGTAAGACAGACAGAAATGCTGCTTCTCGTGGCCGGGTTGTGCAATTACTTTTTATTTAAAATCAAATTTTCAAATAACCTCACAATTAAGAATATTGGTCGGATTCACTAAGAAGCTTTATAGCTTTTAATTTACTTCGGGTTTGATATTTTATTCTAAGCAAAATTGCCTGAACAAATGTTTCTGACTATATGAATTTGTTTCTGGCTTTTATAGTAAATTTCTGTGGCAGTGACTGATTAGTTGCCTTGGTAACTGCTGCTACTTTCTCTGTAGTGATAAACTGCACTAACTGGTTGAATGAAATTTTTCTGTAAATTGCTGTTTAATCGTTATCGATTTTGTCAGCACAGATCAAAATTTATTTCTCCCTAACTAATAAAATTTCTACTTATTTATATTGATTTAATAATTGTAAATACTAGTTATAGTAATTATATATAGTAATTATATTACTTATTATAGTATTTTACTTGTATTTATTATTTATAGTAATTAATTATTCCATATATAGTAATTATTTATTTACCTAAGCTATTTATAGTAATTTATTCTAAATTTAGTAATTATTAATTATTTATACTTATTATTATTATTTATGTCCTAGCCTCTACATGGCTATCGAAAATTGCTCTTAGAACGAGCCAAACCCCAACAATAGTATTAAAAAAATTGTATTTTTATTGTAAATTAATTTTGATCAAGTTATACATGGGTGCCCACAGGAACTTTTCCAAATATTTTTTTACCAAGTAGACAATTTTTCTAGGGTGGACGAGAGTTGAAAAAAAATGCATGTGTATAATAAATATTTGGGGCATACAAAATACGACTTTTTTTCGTTTATTTACAAATAGAACAACTTTTTTTTATTCAATTATAAAACAAAATTACATAGACTTATGAATCATAAATATTACTTTTTGAAAAGAAACTGTAAATGTCTGTGATCTTGACCAAATTTATTGATCACTTTGCCTATTATTTTTCGCTTTTTTTACTGTCATTGATTCTGTCATGATGAACACTCATCATGCAAAGTCCAGAAAGTCTATCTTCACACATTGTTGACTTTAGCCACGTTTTGACTCTTCTCAGTGTGCTAAATGATCTTTCAACCGTGCAAGTTGACACTGGCAATGTTAAAGCAATAAGAACTGCTTTCTGAATAGCTGGAAAAAGGTCTGTGAATTGTAATAAATCCATCATTCCATCGCGACTTTTGATTTCGAAATCCGACTTTTTATTTGGCCACATCTCAAACCAAGAGCTTGCCTCAGTATCAAAGTTTTCAATTTGATACTCCAATATGATGTTTTCTGTGTGTTTTGAATTCATCTTTTGAAAGTTTCAACATTTTTACTTGGTGAAGTGTAAATAGTCTAAAATTGATTCAAAAATTCTATTAACCAATTATTCAAAGATACATTTACAAAGACATATAATTAGCTAATAAATTTTAAATAATTTTGAAAATAAAAAAAATGATGCACCTTACTTGATAAAGCCAGAACGTCTGTTAATATTGAAAGTTTTTATACAAATAAGATGATTTGGAATCATTGATTTCCTGATATAATTAATAACATTAAAAAAACGGAACCTCTTTAAATTAAATTTTTTTATTAATTTATTTTTGTCTTGGGTTTTTCAAACATTGTTTGAGCGCATCTATTAAAATGTGTTTAAATTAATCGAAAAATAGAATGGTTTATTTAATAATTTTATATTAACGAATTTTATTTAATAATAACATTTATACCAAACTACACGAATATCATTGCTATCACTATTTTCTAAGAATACCCGGCAGTTGAAATCTTAAGTATAGTACTCATTTGTCCGTTATTATTAAACCTTTTTATTTAAAATATATTTTTGTATTTAAAAAACTATCTTTTTTATTGTTGTTAAAATTAAATTAATTAAACGTTATAGCTCATTGGCTTGAGAATAAAACAAAAAGTATAGGTGGCTTTTTATTTAAAAATCTATCTTTTTATTGTTGCTTAAATAAACACGGTTCTATAATTCAGTTTACTAAGCTGTTTACCTATCTTTCTTTTGTAATCTTCCGAATATAGCAATACCATCGTATATTTTGTCTCATCTTGTTTGTTGTATCAATATTAATATTCACTACATCATTCGACATATCAGTCAAAAGGTAGTCAAAGATAGGTAAACAGCTTGGTAAATTGAATTATAGAATTATTTCGAAATCGTGCAAAGTACGTAGTATTTTTGTTAGTATATCTCAAACTCCAGTTGGATTGAAGATAATTCCCGTCATCTCTATACTAGAGTACAAAAACTTTGTCGACCGAAGAGAGTGTCCAATATTAAGGATTATAATAAAAGTTGTATGAGAAAATAAGGAATGTCCGATTTTAAAATAAACAACTTATTTATTGCAAATTACACACATGCACACATACAGCCCGTTTTTCTACCCTCAAATATATATTTTTCTTATTTGACCTACTTTGAGTAAGACTATTCTTAGTACTTGCGTTGACCTACGTAAAAATACTAGGAGTTTTAAAAAGAAAAAGAATCCTGAACAGGGGATATATATCTAGTTTTATCGATTTCAGCTTTCGCACTAGATCCCAGTTGATGTTATTAGATCCTTATCCTTTATCAAATTAATAATAATTAACATATTAATTGTGAAAACCTTTCAACCTATATTGATAAATTATTATACAAATTATTATTATTATATTATCATTATTCAAAATATCCTTTTAGATTTATTTCATTTTAAGTTTCCCCGGTACCCTAGTAGATTTATTGCAATCAAATAAATTCGCGGATAAAATAATTTTCACGTTAAATAAAAATATTTTAATTAAATGATAAAAAAAATAACCTATAACATTCGGCTCTAAATCTACCGTAAGGCATCTTGGAACAAATTTATTTCCGGAGATTTCCATAAAAATACTGTTAGCGGAACATTGATTATCCAATAAATCCAAAGAACAAGATTGGCCATCATGATCAATTCCATGTTCCAAGCACATTAATTCCCATATGGCATTTGATATTTGAATACCTGCCTGCCCAATATTCACAGATATTATTTCCCTCTAAAATAGCTATGATTTAAAAATAAAATAAAAAATCACGAGTAATTTTTAATAAAATCTTTAAATGTATTTACATGAATTCATTGATAAAATTATCAATTTATATTTCGGTATGCATTTAATGCAGATAATTGAAATTTTTATATTTTCAATTTTTTATTTTATCATTTATATGAGTTAGGATTTATACATATTTCAATCTTGTAAGATGTATTTATATAAACTATTCATATTTATAGCATTTATATGTTATTATTTGAATGTTGTGGTATGTTGAAATTGAATGTTGAAATTGTTCGAAATATTATTTGGATTTGAATCAATTCCCCAGAAATGAATTAAGAAAATACTTTGTTTAAATAATATATAATTATTCACGACTTTGAATTTATTAATGTCTAAAATTAAAACGAATCCTAACGTAACGCTTCGAATGCATCTTGTTGTTCCTTTTCCCAAGTAAACGAAATATCTTTTTTCACCAATTCTTGGATTGGTTTAGCGATACTTGCATAATTTTTAATGAATTTCCGATAATATCCGCATAGTTCCAGGAATTCCTGCACTTTTGTTACTGTTTTTGGTGCTGGACAGTTTTTTATCTTTTCGATATTTCTTGGATCTGGCTCTTTTCCCTTGGCTAACACTATGTGTCACAGAAACGTAACTTTCTCTTTTACCCAATCGCATTTTGATGGCTTGAGTTTCAATTTCCATTGCCATAACCTGAAAAACACGTCCTTGATGTCTTCCAAATGTTCTTCAAATGTAGCTGAATAAATTAATAAATCATCAATGTATACCATGCACCGTTTGATTCCATGGGTTACGAAGTTCATACATCGTTGAAATGATGATGGTGCGTTGGTTAGTCCGAATGGCATTTTTCTGAATTGATATAGATCTCGTTCCAACGTGAAAGCTGTTTTTTCTTTATCCTCGTCTTTGACTTTTTATTTGTCAGTATCCACTTTTAAGGTCAAGTGATGTAAAATATGCAGCTCCCTGTAACTTGAGTAACATTTCGTTGATGTCTGGTAACGGGTAGGTGTCTCTTTTTGTTACTGCATTCAGCTTTCGATAATCCATACAAAATCTTTGAGTGCCGTCTTTTTTCTTTACCATGACAACTGGAAATTGCCAGGGTGAACAACTTGGTTCAATTACTTTCGCATCTAACATCTTTTGTACCTTCGTTTTGGCAATCTCTTTTTGCATTTCTGCTAACTTGTATGGACGTAATGCAATTGGCGTGTCATCCATCAACGGTATTGCGTGTAGGGTAACATCGCATGTACCTAAATCCAAGTCTGAGATAGTGAATATGTCTTTATATTCTACTAGTAATTTTTGTGGTTTCTCTTTTTCGCTTTCTGTTAGTAATGTGCCCAGAGTTCGTCGGTTTTTGCTGCTTCATTTCTTGCTTTTGGTAATTTGATGTCTATCATTGGTGTTAGTTTGCCTAATCTTTCGTTTTCGTAAATAATTTTATCTTCTTCCTCGAAATTTGTGATGTTAATGGGTATTTCGCCTTCTTTATTTATCCTTATTATTTCTTTTGCAAGTGGTAATTTTCGTCTTTTCTCGAATGATCTGATAGGTTGGAAAATTGCTTCGCCTTTCATTTCTGCGTCTACTTTTATTTGGCATATCATTTGTGATTTTGCTGGCACTACTATTTTTTCTGGGTTTCTAATTATCGCATTCATTTAGGATATTATTCCCGCTTTGTCCTTCACGGACCTAGTTGTTAAGTCGGTCACTACCTCTTTTAATAATTCCGGCATTAAATCTGTTCCCATTAAATATGGTACACTTAATTTTGGTATTACTGCTAAATATGTTTCGACTTCGTTGTCTTGGTATCTCAATGTGGTCCACCATCTTCTTACCACGTCTACTGTTTCTTTTCTAGATGCGATGATGTGGATTGTCGTTGGTTCTATGTCTTTCCAAAATTTGACTGGTATTTGGTTGATAGCTATTGCTGATACATTTGCTCCTGTGTCTATATTTGCATTTATTTCTTTCCCGTTGATTTGTATCATAAATGTTACTGCTGGACCTCCGGGTGTTTTCATTACTGTTATTGTTCTTACGTCCTCCGCTTGATTTACGCTTCTTGTTCTTCTCGTGGACATGTAACTCATTCCTGGGTAGTTTGGTATCGGTGGATACATATTCGATACCATGTTAAGTGATGCTGATTGTTGTCCCACTATATCTGGTGCTACATAACTTGCATTGGCTATCCATGAGTTTGTCTTTTATTTTCCCAGTATTGAGCTGTTTCAATCTGTTAAGCGTTTGGGTCTTTACTTGGAAGGTGATAATTATCGTTTCCATCGTCATCGTCGCTATCGCTGTCTGCTGATCGACTTCCTAATCTGTCTAGTAATTTTGGTCTATTTTTCTTTAACTGATTTCAGGTAGCTTCGTCGTGCATCGCTTTTCGGAATCTTCTTCCTACTTCCTCGTCAGTTCCTTTTATTTTTGTCAGTACTTTTATTAGTCGTTTTATTCGGCGTAAATCTTTAGAATGCCCGTGTAATACCATCGTTTTTGCTAAAAATAGTAAAAATCCTACGATCAACTTCCAATTTACTTTCTTTTCTCGTTTGTATATATCAAAACATGCTAACATTTGTGTTATAATTACTTTGATTAGCTGGATTATTAGAATTATGTCCAATATTCCTGCCATAATTTGTCCAAATACCAAAAATCTTCCCCACATAGCTTTCATCATGTTTGATGGGGCTTGTTGAAAATGATCAGGTGACAATAGCAATTCATAATTTGGACCTGCTTGAAAGTTAGTGCCACTGGTTATGGTGATCATGTTAGATAAAATGGAATCCCTTCTTGCTGAGAATAACACGTTTCACCGTGCAGCTTCCAAATCTGCGCTTGAATACATACCACCGTTGGATACGTCAATGGGTCTAAAATCATGTTCTGTTGCGAGTTCCATTGATCCGAATCGTTTTGGGTCTGTTACTTCTGTTCTTACCGGTAACATTACCCATTTTCCGTCAGGTTTTTGAAACAATGGTCCGTACACATTTGAACAGTTAACTGTATTTGGATAAAATCCCACTGGGTTTATTATTCTAGTAACTGGTTGGACGAATCTATTTCTTCCTTTGTAGCTGATTTCCAGTTCGTAAGCGCACTTTCCCGGTGGTATTGTTGCTTGTTCCGGCATCCTTGCAAATGTCTTTTTACCTGCGTATGTATATAATACCTCTCCGACCATTCTACCAAAATATCCTTCTGGTAATGGGAGTAATGGCATTGCATTGTCAGGATAAGTTATCGCTATTGCCAATTTTGTTTTCAGTATTTCTTTATTCAACGAACAATCATTTTGTATTAAGTGATAATATATTTTCTGTAAGGCAGTTTGTCTTTGATGAAATAGGAAATCCATCTTGTTATTGGCGTATAGGTACAGTTTTATGTCTTCTGTGGCTACTTTCCCAACAGCTTTGTCTATTGTTTGCTTTGGCATGAAGATTCCCGCGTAGTTCGTCTTATATACAATACTATCACACTTGGTGACCTGTTTTTCCTTGATGAATCTCATACCAATGTCTGGATCGTCGGTAATTAGTGCCGTTGGTGTTTTTTGTGTTGTTACCTTTTTCTTTTCAAATATTGCTTGTGGTGGTCTTCCATTTTTGCATACATTCTCTGTGGCTCTGCATGATGGATTCGTTTTCATTTGATAGGTGTTCGCATCAAATTGTGCTTCGAATTCTTTTAGTTCCACTGTAGAAGACTCGATTACCACTACTCCGTTTACTATATCTCCCCGAAGAGTACATGATCCTCAACTACATGATCCGTCTCCTGATTTAACCCGTCCGGCTACATAGATACTTTCGGTTTTAATCATTCCACTTTGTCCGTGTATTGTCACGCCATCCCTAACTCGCGTTGATCCTGATTTAAAGAGTTCCTTGCAGTCCCCCTCCTTGAACGTTGACTATTTCTCTTTCTAACCCTGGTAATATGATCGTTGAGTAGGAATGTTGTCCGCAATAGTATGCTAATACCCGTTTTGTTACTAGGCATTCTCTCGCTGGCGTTCTCATAAAATCAGATTCTTGATACACGTGGTACGTGACTTTGCTTCGCACTGTTTCTAGTTTGTTTGGCGATGCCTGCTAACATTCTTCTATATCTCGCAATGAGTATTTGTCTCCCATAACTGAGTTATCGCAATCATATATCATAAATCCCGCTGCGCTGCTTGTACATAGCATATATATCATCATTAACGAATTAATTGAGTCTTTTCTGCTCGCAGGATCTTTCATATTTTTCAATGTTAATTTTATAAGCAAATCTTTGTGAGTTAATCAATGACCACATGAAATTATTAGTTAAATATAAAAATAAGGGTTATATTTGGTTGTTAAGTAAATTATGGCGTAAAATGTTAAATTAAGTAATACAAGGATAAATAGGTAAATTAAGGATAATTAAGTAAATTAAGGTTCAAATTTTTTAATAAATTAATCAATAGTCAAAAATTTTAAATTAAAGTAATAATTTTCAAATAAGTAAATTAAAGTAAGATTTTAAAATTTATTAACAAAAGATTGAACTTTTTGAGAAATGTAATTTTTTAATAGAAATTTTAATGAAATATTTTTTAAGTCATTTACAAATATAATATTTCACAATTTGCAAGTAGATTGTTTAAATATTTAGTTTTGTTTCAATTTTGGTAATGTCTAGATCTGAAGAGCAAAATGTCAAGAAATTAAAAATACAGTATTGTAATGAGTGCAATAATATGCTTTATCCAAAAGAAGATAAAGAAACAAGATGTTTGTTATATGCTTGCAGGAATTGCAATTACAGCCAAATTGCAGAGGAATATTGCATCTATGTAAATAAAATAGAAATGAGTGTAGAGTTAGTTTTCTATTTTTTTACTTTAATTTTTTAATAATTTTTGTAACAGTGAATTATCACAAATATGTACTGATGTAATTCATGATCCAACTCTCTCCAGAACGGAAGAGCATTTATGTCCTAAATGTAAAAACAAGGAGGCTGTTTTTTTCCAATCTCAATCTGCTAGAGATGAAGATTCTATGAGACTTTATTATGTTTGCACGAATGAAAATTGTTTACATAAGTGGTCTGAATAAAATTTGTTTCGATTTTTAATAATATAAAATGTTCATACAAATTTTAAACATAATTTCAGTGCCATTTCAAATTTAAATTTTTTTATTGATACTATCCTTTTATGATAAGAAACGAGAAAAAATCATTTCAAAGGACAGGTGTATTACAAAGGTTCTTTTTGTAGAAAAAAAATTTCGCCCCAATATCTTTAATATAATGATTGCTTTCTCGCTAACGGTTTGGTTTTCCAAATACAGATTTGTAGAAGAAGCCTGTGGTTCATCATTCTATGAAAGATCCCATTCTAATTCATAAAGTAACTTTTTTAGTTTAATTTGCATTGATCTTTTACGTTTTTCGTAGTGCTTGTATGAGTCTTTTGTAACCTCCCGCGTGGATAATATGTGGTTCTATTGTATTTTCGATAAAGGTGACTGTCATATCTACATGATTTTTTATTAGGCAGTTTCCGTGCTGCCAGACCCATTAAATTATACATTAGGTATGTCATTACCCCTAAATGGTCCCGTTATTTGCATTCAGCATGAGTTGTTCCACAACTCTTTTTGTTTCTTAGTTTTTGTCTTTTCTTTTATCAATTTTGGGATTATTCCTGATATTATATTCCATAATTGCCTTGCCTCCATACTTGCCACTTTACGTTGCCATAGCCTTTTTAATTGCGGGTTGGTTATTTTTAACATGTCTTTTAACTCGTATACTATCTTATCCAGTTTTTCTATTATTATGACTCCTTTTTCTTGTGTCAATTGTTCTTTGGTTTTAAATTCTGGTTTTTCTCCTTGTTTCTTGGGTCTTCCTTTGGCGCGTATTTCCATTGCTGTTCCCATTTCTCTAGTGGTTTCGTAACTTCAGCTTTTCTCGTTATCTGTTCTTGGTAATGAACTATCATTGTTTCTCAGCCACTCATTCCAATCATCTATTATTTTATCGTTTTGGCTTTCGGACGGCATTTTCGTTAGTTCTTTTTGCTTCATTATTGGCTGTTCGCCTGTTTCCGTTTTAGTTGTGTTGTCGATTATTTCTTTTAAGCTCAATTTATTTGGTTGGTGATAACTTGTTGAAGGTTGACTTGTTGTCCATATTTTTCTCCCGTTGGCCATCTCACCAATAACAGTGACCTTTCTCCCACTTCTTCCTCACTATCCTCTAATATAATTTCCTTAATTTCATCGGTCCCATTTGATTTGCTCGGTTCTTTGTCTGGACTTGGTGTATTCAAACTTCCCTTTGTTGGCTTGCTGTTTTTACTTTTCTTTTTTATTGGTTTTCCTAATGTTTCTGCCATAGTCAATACATTTACTTTCTTCAAACTCATGGCTGTTATTCCCACATCCAATGATTGTCCTTCTAATTGTAGGTGAAACGGAGTGTCATATGCTAATTTTTGTTTTAATTCTCTAATTTTTGTTGTTGGGCGTACTTCTACTTTCTCGTATGTTTTATCTGGATATTTGATTCGAATTCTGTATCTTTCTTGGGTGTCTTGCGCCCATTCTTGGTTTCTCCATTTTCTAATAACCTGATCTAGTTGTTCCTGATACCATTCATTGTACTGTCGATATGCTTCTATCTCAAATTTTGAATATTTTCTGCTGTTGTTAATATAAAGTTGGCCAAGGCTATTACTTGTCGTTTCTGATTTTTGGTTCCTGCAGATAGAATATCACTTAGTTGTTTACATCTTTCTTTCTCGGCTCTCTCTCTTGCTACCTTTGCTTCTTCGCTATCCATGTCGGCATACTCGCCTTCCTTTTTCCTCATAGCGCGTATGTGTCTTGTTTCAGTATCACTTTCTGACGTAACATTTGTTTCGCTCTCATGCTTCTGATATTTGTTCTGTTTCCTCGTCTTCTTCTTCTGCCTGGTTGATTTTATCTCTTCTATTTCCGTTTCTACTATAATTCCTTCTTTGATTTCCAACTCCTTTCTCTCTACATTCCAGGTTCTTTCCCATGGCGTTCGTCTACACTAGCTGGTATTCAATTTCTTTATTTTTCCTTGTAAATCAGCTTTCTTTAACCATTGTTGATGAATTTCGATTATTTCTACTGTTTTTTGATATAATGTTTTCATCATTTCGTTTTGAGAGGTAAGATCTCTTGTCCGGAATTCGTCCATTGGGAGTATCTTGACTATTTGATGGTTATCCCAAATTCCCATTTCGCTTAGCGAAGTCTCATTATCTGATCGTAGTACCATTTTGTTGTACATTATCACTACGTCATCTATCATATCGTCTTCACTGTTACTTCTCGTTTTCTCTGTTTCATTGATTCTTTCTACTAGATCACTAACTATCTTGGTTACTTATTTTTATTTGTTGTCTTTCTTCGCTTGGTAGTTATTTTAAGATTAATGGGTTGGTTTTCTTTTAATCTTCCGTATTAAGTTGGTGGTTTTCCTGCTGCTCATTCTGAATAGTTCGGTATCTCGTAAGTTACTTATGCATTCATGCATGGTTGGCGATTGCTTCTCTAGTAGTATGTCCCAATTATCTTCTATTTGTTCTTGGATTTGTTTAATCAATTTCTCCTTTTTGCTTGTTCTAACTTCAATTTGATGCTGAATTCATATTCTGCTTTGGCGTCTTTTGCCCATTCGTAGCTATTTATTGGTTGTTTTTCTTTGTGCAATTTTACTATTTGTGTTTCTCCTGGCCATATCAGTGCATCTATCAAATGCATGTCTGGTTTGATTTGCTCATCTTACTCATTTTTCCTTGAGCTACCTATATGTTCTCGTATCCAATCAAAGAGTTCGTCCGTAACCGCATTCTTTATCCATATCCTTTCAAGGCCTTTACTGGTTCCGATCTTGATTATATAGTGCATTGTATTGACCTGTTTCATGTTATCCATGCACTTTTTTATTATTATTTTCTCCTCATTTGGTATTATGTCTCTTTCATTTCTTTCAAGTTTCATTATTCTTTGGATGAAACGTCTGTATGGAGTTATTTCGATAAATTCATGGTTTCTTACTACTACCGCGAAAATTTCTGTTACGTATCTCATTGTTTCCTCCTTTTCATTTCTTATTTTTATCTCGATGTTTTCATCTTCGCTTTCACTTGTCTAGTCCCCTATATTATCTGAATATTATGCTTCCTAAAAGCCCAAAAATATTAAGTTTCCACCAAGGGGACTTTCACAGTAAAAATCAAATACATTTAAATGATTATTGTGCAACATAGAACAACTAAATACACGAGAATCCTCAAAAAGATTTTCTTTAAATAACTTCAATCGAAATTACCATAAAATTCTCTACTAAAGATCATATCGATAACGTTTCGTTAATTCAACGCTGATTTCCTACTAAATTATAGCCTGCATTGATATTTTATTTTTGGATCAGGATAAACCCAATATACTTTAATAATCAACATTTTTTAACGAATTAGCTTTTAAAGCTTCTAAAATTATACAATAAAGTTGATTTGCAAAAAATAATCATAATAGATTTCAATTCACAATTCACATTACTATCGAATTGCAATTAGCCAGCAATGTGGAAGCAGTCGGTGAAAAATTTCCACTGCAATCATCATACGGAATACCAATTTTCAAACTTAATCCACAAAAATTTTCAAGTACTCGACAGATTTTATATACATTGTCTGTCAATCAGAGGAAGCGGTTCATTACAATTTCAAATTATTGAATAAGACTATTTTCTAACAGTGAAGTATTTGAGGATTTTTTATGATCGTCATTATAATTTTCTCCTTCAATTTGTTTTAATTTTAAAATGTTCTGAATTCCGTTTTTCAGCACTTCAAAGTTATATTCAATAATTCCTAAATATAAAAGTTAATGATAAATATACATAAAAGTATAAATTATATAGTTAATTATTTAAAACTAGATTTTTCTCAAGGGCCGTTTTTTTCAAAATCTTAAGTCTTCATGTGAATCTTATTGCATGCGTTCGAATCAGTGTGTTCGAAAACCAAAAATTGGTTTGTGAATGAGTTCAGTAAAAAGAATGAGTAAATAATTTTCAGTTCATAAAGAATGATTTGTTTATTACAAAATTTCTCTATACACTATACTGCGCGTGAAAATACGATTGTCGTTGAGTAAATGACCTTGTTGTGGATTTGGCTCAATTTTGATCTTGACTTGATTTGCATTTCGAAAAATTTATTTTTAGACTTACGAAAAATTGATTTGTGCCCAAAGGAAATGAAAATAAAATTAAAAATGGTAAAAAATCATCAATAGACTTAGGGTTCGAATATAGTAATAATATAGAATATGGAATCTTTTTGACAAAGAAATGTGTCGAATTTCAATAATTTCAAACTTTTTAAATCAAAAATGAAAATTAATAATAATAATAAACTACTTACAATTGTAAGTAGTTTATTACAGTTTATTAATCATAGTGTTAGGGATAGGCCTTTGGTCTTAAAAGAAATATTACTAAAAAATAAGTTTTAAAATAAAATATAGATATAATTAAAATACCATAAATAGAAATAATCTATATTTGGTAACAACTAGTGTTTCTAATACTATAAATAGTAATTATAATATTACTAATAATGTATTAAATAAATATAATATAATATAAATAGTGGTTCAAAATTAGAACCAGGGAAGCGAAATTGAGACGCAAAAATTAGAACGAAAATAGGAAATAAAACGAAAAGTAATTAATTAGAAAGTACAAAGTACTTAAGATTTGGAAAAACAAAATAGAAAATGAAATTGATCCACTAGAAAATAAAAACAGCTTAATTAGACATAGCACTTAAACAGAAAGAAAAGTCAAGATCAAAATACAGCTGTGCTCAATAGACTATAAATTGAAAGCAACATTGTTGGAAATTAGTTGCGAAATTCAGGAGAAAATTTGAAACCAGAATATTTGCGGAAATTGCTGAAAACGAAACAGTTATTGATTCCCAGGTAAAAAGATTTACTGTCGAAGGATATTATTATTATCCTTGTGTTGTGATATTAGATAACTTAAACGAATACAAAGTATTGATGACTTATTTTCGTATTCTATGGGTGCCCCAAAATCATCCCTCTTGCTTTACCTTTTCTTGGTATTTAATTTGCGATCGTTGTGCTGCACAGGAGCCAACGATTTCTTGCAGGCTGCGACAAACAGCAGGGATTAGTAAATCTATACCTTGTATTTTCTTTTATACGTTTGTAAAATTTAATTGTTGTAAATTATAAATAAAAGCTTCATTAAAGAAGAAGAAGTTGTTTTTGTTTTACTTAAAATACACGCAACCACACTAAATATTTGTATTTATACTCATATTAATTTTTTTATCTATATAGTTGGAGTCTAGTGTTAAGATTAGTAAACCCCATCTTTTCGATCTTAACAATAATAAGCAATGAGCGTTACAGAATCAATGAGTAAGTGAGTAAGGTTATTTTATTTTATTTTATAAATTGAATTGAAAAGAGAGTTTGAAGTTTTAAATCAGTAATTGTAATGATGTTTGTTGATACTCACGAATTTTCGGCACTGCTTTATCAAGTGAATTTGATCATTATTACATTNTTATTTTATTTTATAAATTGAATTGAAAAGAGAGTTTGAAGTTTTAAATCAGTAATTGTAACGATGTTTGTTGATACTGACGAAATTTAAATAATTATTGTTGGGATATAATAAATTTTATAATAAAGTATTTTATAATAAATTTATTGATTTAATTATATTTTATTTTAATTACCCAAAAAATATATTTCCTATTTTTTAAATTCTGTAATTTAATTAAATTTTATTTTTAATTTTTTAATAAAAAAACGTTTTTTATATTTTAAATATTTTTTAAATTTTGAATCTAATTAAATATTAATTTAAGTATTAATTTAGTTGAATGTTGATGGACGGTTTAAATTTTTTGATATAAAGAGTCTCAGCGGCTAATCTTTGCAATGAATTTTTGAACTTATCTTGTAACATTTTGCATTTTGTTTCGTGTAAGAGTGGTACTGATTTGTGCACTTTTTTCAGTGTTCGTGATAATTGCTGGTTTTGCTCTTGACGTGTTCGTTTAGTCTTGTTTGGAACGTAAACGATGTTCTTTGAGAAGCAGAAACATTTGGTGGAGGATTGGCATATACAATCTCGATGAAATAGGTCTGATGTTAGAGATTTTTGAGACTTACGAAGCTGTGATTTCAAAGGAGCAGCAGTTATAAAAATTGGGTATAAAAATAATATACATAATTTCAATTCCATTTCATGATATTCAATCCAGCATATAAAATTTATAGTAATTTTACAGTTTTTTATATTCTATTTGTGAATTAGAATTCTTTGCTCTCGTTATTATTAAAAATCAAGAAAAGTAACTTGCTTCTGTCATGGTAACATAAATAAATGCTATTGTCCTTTAATAAACTAAATTATCCCTTGTTAACTTTTAGGTATACAACTTTATAAACTGAAAAATTCCTCAAAAAATAACTTAAATATTGAAGTACAAAAAGGGTCATTTGATCAGTTTTTAAAGGCTAGTCTTCCCAGCAATCACCTCTGCTCCAAAATTATGTTACTATTCGACGTAATATCACGATAAATCTGTTAAGACAAAAGAATAGTTTTAAACAATGAAGCGATAGAAAGATTGAAATTGAAAGTCAGGTGAAAAATATATTGGATTAAATTTTTAAAAAGATCTCAGTTGATACATAATATGGTTTTATCGTTAAATATCAATAAATAAAATATATTCTAAATATTTTGAAAAGATACCAAGTTTTTCCAAAGCTTCCTCTCGCATAAGGCATACAAGTGCTAGATATTTATTAACTCCTCTTAAATATAAAACACTCTCGTTGTTCAATTTGATCGTAGATGATGTGGATTCAGAGAAAACTGCGTCGTTGTGTTGGTGTTTAGGACTGAAGGCAAGTTGCGGTAAAATCAAAATTCGAAATGAAATTCTCACTTATATATTGACGCAATATCAACAACTACGTCAATCATGTCACAACATAATTCATAGGTTTGCATATCAATCATAGCCATGGAATCTGTAGCCAAATAAATCTTGCTAGCGACATCGAATAAAAATGCCTTTTCCAAATTAGAATTCTTGAAAACAAAATGAAATATTTGAAAATTATTTTAATAATAATAAAATATTAAAATGTAAGGGACTAAATAGAGATAAAAAATGTGCAAAATTTTAAATTTTAATAAATATAATAATTATACAAAAAAGCAACTTTTAACACTAGATTTACGGAACCCATCATTTTTACGGATTTTCGATTTAATGCTTAAAAATTCTGAACATGCAAAAATTATTCTTAAAATATTACGTATTGATTTTAATTAAATAATGCAGTGAATATATATTTTTAATCATTTCTCTGGAACTCCTTTATTGTATTATTTCTAGAAATAATAAAAATGAAGTAACAATGAATAAGGAAAGGCAACACCAAGCAAATGACAGATGTTTTGCAGTAAATACATGAGCAAACAAGTTTGAACTTGCTTACAATTAGAGCAAACCTTGGAAGTGAAGCTGTTCTTATTATTTTATAAAACAAGGAGATCAACCAACGTGGAATTATTTCAGCAGTACTGTTGGGTATTTTGTGGAAGTCGGTATTATTGTCTGACTCCTTTGTGTTCTTTTCAAAATAAATAAACGACCCAACACAAAATCTTTATTTAAGATTGATAGTTACACTTTTTATTAATTCAACCACACCCTTTTTGGTCTGCACTTTTCAATACAACTACAAATCTCACGCAGGGATAGATCTTCCAACGGGAGATTTCCCTTTCTGGTACGTTCGATTTAAATTATTCAATTGCTACTAACTTTAACTTTTCTTTGTCGCTCTCGCTAAATTTCTTGTTTTCTTTTTCTTCCTTCAACTGGCAGTAGAATTCATTCTTTCAATGTCCTTTCAATCTTTCAATCGATGCACGGAGAAAAACGAAAACTTTAAAGAGCAATCAAATTTCAATAAAATCCTACACCGAAACGGATACCAAGGTGAGGACATTGAAAGAATGAATTCTACCCCAAGAAGATCTAGGGAATTAACACAAAAGAATCAGAAATATTTCTATCTGCATATCCCATTTATCAGTGACATACTCGACTTCAAGATCCTGAAAGAACTTAAACGTACCGGTCTTCCAATTCGGATAGCACATAAATCTTGGACATTGAGAAGGGCTCTGGCAGGCAACATAAATAGAGAAAACAATTGCACAATGAAAAACTGCCAGGCACCGAAAGATATGTGCGAATTCGCCGTGCTTAAGCTTGCTGAACATATTTATACCATGGTCGAAATATAACTACTGACCACTTTTTCATAAGTATTTCCCTTGCAAAAAAGTTGCTTGAAAAAAAATAACTCTTGTGGGATATTGTTGGGCTGAGTCGAAAGCATAATCGTCAAAATCTAGGACAGATAAGACGCGAACAAATAAAATAAGACCACAAATTGCTAAAAATAAATAAATTAAGAGACCAAAGAAACAATAACGTAAAATATTAAGATTAAAACAAAAAAATAAAAAATGAGAAAATTAAAAATAAGGTAATAAGATAGGGAATAAAATGACGAAAAATGCAACAAATAATGAGGAATTTAAGAAACAAATAAAAAATATATAAAAATAAAGAAAAATAAAGAAAAACAACCAAAGACATAAGAAAAACAAATTAATTTAATAATTAAAGCGGTACTCAATTTTGATTGGTCCGCATAAACAAAAAATTCCTATATAAGCAAGTACTAAATTCAATATAGTTACTGTTTAACAAACACCATTACAGGTAAATCAACACTCAACCATTTCAGACGATTACCGACGTACATCAGGAACAATTTGATTTTCAACTCAGTACAATCACAGAACTTAGCTTTTCGACTCAGCCTTTCGAGATCACAGATCGATAAAGAATAAAGTAAGGATGTATTTTTATTATGAATTTGAATAAATGGTTTCTATGGAAGTTAATAATCATAATGTTTACTATCATAACTTTAATAAAATGTTAATGTTTTCTCCATTTGGTCTCATATTTTAATAACGAAATATTTTGAGTAACGAAATTTAAAACCTTTTATGATAAATAACTATGCATGATGTATTCGATTTTTTATGGAATTTATATGCAAATTATGATTGAGTAACGTGGAGTTGAGGAGACCTGTACCATGGTGTGAGGAGCCTTCGGGAGCTCAGCCGGTGGGTGCAGATCTCTTCAATCACGCAGCTGACGTGGGCCGGAATGTGGGGGCTTCCTCATGGGTCCGTCGCTGAGGGAATTAAAATGTTGCAAGAATTAGCTGACAATCACATAGAGTACTATTCGGATTAGAAGAGGAGAACGATTTTAAAAACAATGACTGAGGTGGCTACAACCGTTTAATTTTCGAAAACTCATCATTCTTAGCGGCTACATCTTGAAATCTTTAGTTAACATCAGTAATTAGCCGAATCGTCTATGTGTATCAATCGACATTCCACCTTCGGAGTACCAAACCATTTTCTGTTGAAATGCACGTCAATTTCCGTCTGACTTGTAGAAACTGAGTACCAACACATTCGTTAACGCTATGCAATGATATGGAGTATAGATGAAATCTAGTAAATACCATTTTGAATAAGAAAACGTTTTCGAAAATATTTTATTTTTCACCAAATTACTTCGAATTGTCCTGAAAATTGTAATCATAGTAGCACGAATTCCATTCAGTAAAAGGCATCTTCGACTGATACTGTCCCATTGAAGATTCTTCGAATAAGCTGACTACCGCAAAATAAGGTTATCCAAGTAGAAAACACAATTAATTACACAGCGCGAGAATAAAATCCAACATTAGCGTTCGATGAGAAAGTAACATAGATAGCATATTGATTAAGCGAATTAATTCTAACTAGCGGTGTATTGTGATCATCTGCGAAATGATAAATTCCGATAGTGAGAAAATTCACGAGATAAATCACACGCACTAACACACTAGTACCACTCACATATGCTACACGCCGATAGTTTCCCAGTCAGCTACCAGTGTTGAGAACAGAGATTGAAACACGCACATGCAACCAGGTTGGTTCAGACAGATAACAGGCTGCCTGTCTCATACTTCCATGGTCTAACGTAACCACTATTTTTCAGGAGATTAATCTTATCGCAGGTGTTTTCCCGACATCTAGCTAACTATATCGCAGATAAAAATTTTAACTGGCAGAATAATAATTTCGAACATTAGAGTAATAATCGATAATGGTGAAGCGATTAATGTATGTTTCAAACAATGTGGCATTAAACAGGAACCCCACAGCGATTAAGGGAAATGATTTTTGCATGCGTATCTGCACGTCGGGGTGGGAATTTTTGAATTTTATTTTTGCCGAAAAAACCATGCTTTAGTTAGTTGGGGAATCAGAAGGCATCAATAATAAACTTTTGTTTTCGGCGCTTTGTCTCTTTTAAAAGATATTATGTGAAGGGAGTGTTAGTCATCAGCTCAATTGCGTCGTTTATTTTTGTACGAGGAGGTCGAACCTCCCCCCATCTAATGTATTGTGAATAATTTTTCAATGACCAGTTACTCCACTGCACAAAGGGGAAGGGGGTCGCGATTTAGAAGATCCACCGGTAGATGACATTCGAGTTTAATAATAATCAATCAGAAACTTTCTTCACCCGTTAGTATAATTTCCTTTCTATTAATATATTAGGACCACATTAAAATTTAATGTATAACGTGTAGGAAAGTTTACAAATGGTTAGACCATCAGGCTGATTTAATAGACATAGCTAATTTAATGTTTATCTTTATTGTTTCCTTCGTTATAGTCATCAAACATGTTACCAAGCTCAAAATCGTCTCTCAAGCCCTGTTTCTCCTGCTCAGATAAGAATTCTATAATCAGGGATTTACAAGCCCAGATCGGTCGATACAAGAAGGCGATCGACCATCTGGAAGGTACATGGTTTAGCCCAGTACAAATGAAGGAGGTACAAAAGAAATTGTACCGGAGCGAGCACTGTCGCGACGCCTTGATAAGTGAGAGTAGGGCTCAGCGCAGTCTTATCAAGGAGCAGTCTGAGGCTCTGCACAAAGTCTACGTGCAAGCAGCGACAACTCGACAGATCGTTAGGATACCCATCAATGAAGCGGACAACGTTTTTCCCGACCATCATGAACTTCCTTTCAATACGTCATCTGCAGCTAAGAAGTCCTGCCGGGAGTGCGTGGAAGCCGATCTTTCTCCCAGGCCAACCGTAGTGTCTCCCATTGGAGCCCAGAGAGGGTTATCATGGACCGTGTCTTCCTCTGTCGTACTATCAAACACACCGATTGTTCCAAAGCCCAAGCGTCGACAGTTGTCCAGAGCTGAGCGTAAAAAACGTCAGCGCGAACGAGCGATCGCCAAACCAAATGGACCATCTACCGAACTCCCAAGTACCTCGAACGATCCCCCTGTAACGATCGATTTAACCGTAGGGATCCCAGGGCGAATCATCTCTGCCGCTGGTGTAACTTGGGAGGAGAATGCCTCCGAATTTTTTGATCTGGAGGAGTTGTTAGCCGACGCAGAATGGGAAAAGTAAAGATCTCAACCCAATGCAAATATATCGATGATGTTTAGTAAATTGAACGATTCTGACTTATCGGTTTTCTTAAACCGTTTTCCCTTGATTTGTATTAGTCCTGTAGTTTAACCGTATAGTGTACTATAATAGTAGAATAAAACAATATTGTCATTTCTTATTGTTGTTTTTGTTTAATTAGTCGTTATAAAGGTTCAGAGTAGTTTTTACAACCCGAGCGTAAATTTTTGTTCGAAAAGCATTAGACAATTTGTATATAATTCGGTGTCAGAGTAAAGAAGGAAATGGTGAGATGATTAGACGTAAGTCCTTCCATCGGCAGTCAGAAGGGGAAGTCGAGGCCTCAGCAAGGAGTAGTTCTAAGGCAGGGGCTCACCTGCTTGCTGGAGTCTCGCCGGCATAGCACATTTCCAACGTGAAGCAATTCGCGGGTGCTATGTTGGAGGATAAGTTGTGCGGGGTCCTGCTTCGGATTGACATGAGTATACGGAATGTAAGCGTATGGACACTCATCCCCTGGTCAAGTGCGTGAGTTAGGTAGGGTCAATTCGAGCACTACCCCAGCAATATTTACGTGCAAATAGAAGAAAGTTGCCAAAAATTGCGAGAGCTAAAAGGATAATATGATCCAATATTCTACAAAACTGTGTAAATCGAATGGATACGTACTCACAATTTACAAATCAAAAGGAAACAAAAAGGTATTATAGCTCAGTTTTAAACTTATAAATAGAAAAAAATTTCAAACATGTCCCTAAAACAATCGCATTCTACAACAAAACAAAGTGTGGGGTTGATATTATTGATCAAATGACTAGAAAATATATCGTGAAAGCAGGATTCCGTAGACATTTTAGAAATTATCAACAGTAATGAAAGGTCATTAGTGATAGAATTTGCATTGAAACATTAACATTGTGAGAAAACTTAAAAAACAATAATTAATTCTCTCATAATTAATTCTCTATCAAAAATTTTTGTTTTGTATATTAAAAGTTTTGCTCTTTGTGTTTGTCGCAATATCCCGAAATCCCGTTAAATACTGTAAACTTATTCTAGATATTCGTGATTTGAAAATTGGTATTAAAATGCTCAGAAAAATGATGTCTGTTTGTGTTGTTTTGGGTTATTGAAAAACCTAGATAATGATCGCTCCTATTTATTTCTCCTATATACGTAAGGATTAAAATTGCATAGAATTGAATAATACGTAAATTGGATTTCTTATTAATAAATTAAGAATAATAAAAATATTATTAATACCCATCCCTAATTTAAACAGACTTAAAAAGTATAATTTTTAACAAAGAAAAAATGTATTTTTTGACATTTCTATTCCCTAAAATTTTTATACATTAATTTTTGTCTATATGAATTTTATTAATTATAGAAACAAAGCTTATCCAATAAAAAAATGTCACTCCAATTTTTATATAAAACAATTAAAAGAAATTGTAAAAATTATCAATTTTTTTTAATTCTGCTCAGAAATTTAAAACAAAAGAATTCGGTATGCATCTAAATATAAACGAATAAATGAAAAAGGAAAATAATAAAGGAAAAACAATTTAGTAAAATTTACAATTAAAATTGTGAAAAACAAAAAATTAAAATTTATAAAAATCTAACCAATATAAACAAATTGAGAATATTTTCAAACACTTCAAGATAGGGAATCAGTTTCTGCACCACTTTACTGAACGCTTCAAATATGGAGTGATCATATATTGTTGTCAAATGATACCTGAAATTATAAAAATATATTTTAATAATTTCAGAAATAAAATTTATTATTTATTATATAAAAAAAAGATATTTATCTATTTGTTTATAAATTAAAATAATTAAATTAACAATGCAATGATTTATAAGGGAGCGCCACTCAAACATTCGTTTTACAATATATTTCAACATCATCAAGTAGGATAAAAAAAAACTATAGGTTTTATAGATTTTATAAACTAATTTTTTAAAACTTTTTTTAATTTAAATAATTATATTTCAATTTAAACTAAATATATTTAAAGATTTTAAAATATTTCATAATATAATTTTTAATTTTAACAATTTATAAACTTTTTTGTAAAAAATTAAAATTTAAAATTATTTAATACATTTGGCATTAGCAGATTTCAACATACCCACAATTTACTACAAAAGCTATTTAAAAACATTTAAAACATGTGTTAAAAGTGTTCACAGCATTTTGTTAGCACATAATTTTGTTTTATCAATGATTCTTAATGTAATAATTTGGACCATTTTTCAAAATACAATCTTCCTCCTCAGACAAAACAACCTTACTCATATTTATTACAGTATTCTCCACACCAGATAATTAAATATTATAAATAGCAAACGAAAAAACATGAAACAATCAGAAATATAGTGTCGTAAAACCATAAAATTTGACAACAAAGGAAAGTTGTTATTTTATTTCATATTCTTATTTTAGTTGAAATTTTTGTAATAAATTTATCCTTTAATTTTATAACACAAAGAATCAATATTTTGAGAAATCAATTATTTGTGAAATAAATAAAACTAATTAGCTATAAAATATAAATTAATTGTCATAAATAGGTTTCCAGGATTTTCCAAACTATGTTCAGCTGAGCCTAAATAGATATTTTGCAAAAATTTGCAGTAAATTAAGAAAATTGAAAGAAGAGCAGACGAAGATTTTTAGTACCTAGAAGTTGGGTACAGCAATAAAAGTATTTAACAAGTGCCAACATTTTGTAATGAGAGAGAAAGACTATCTCTCATCCTGTGTGCATGAAAGAGATGTGTTAGATGAGATTGCTTTTACCTGATTCGCTGATATTTCTTTAATAACATTTTTTATTTTTATTTATAATATTATGAATTACCCAACCTAAAAAATAAGCTGTGTTCCACCAAAATTTTCGGATTTGCCAAGTGTTCCGTCGCTGAAAAAGTTTGGTAAACCTTGCTATAGACCGAATTAAATATTTTCTAACTTATGCAATAATAGTGTGTCTAATATATTACAACGCGAATTTTGCTGATTTTATACCTACCATTAACTACAGATATCTAGATTTAGTTAATGTCAAATACAATACTTTACACCCTGTTGGGTTAGGGTCACAATCAAAAGATGGGTGCGATTTTTCCTTGGTAAATAAACTTTAAAAATAAATTAGTAATAATCTCTGAAATTGGAAATAAAATGTACTATATAAATATTTACCCGTATAAATTTGTATAAATGTTGATATGAAATTAATATATTTGACCTTAAAGTGCCCTTAAATTGATCTATATCTAGTTATCATTGTAACAGTCACCCATATCAACCTTATTATCTTTAAGGGAGTACTATAACCAAGGCATGAAACCGCCATAATTTTTAATATACTAATATTTAAAATAAAATAACTACCCAATGCTGACATTTTCGTAACCACTATCTATAAGATCATCATTTGATTTCTGAGCGATATCGCGTTGAATATCAATTTTTTGGTCATCATTTAGTGAATCGACTTTATGAATAAAAACTTCAAACTTTATGTTTTTATTAACTCGGAAAGCATTGACAATAGTGCTATTTAAACGAACTAAGGCGTCTGTATAATCATCCTAAATAGAAATGTATCATCATTATAGTTTCATTACAATATATTACTACAAAATAATATTTCAAATAAAAGAATAAATTAGTAAATATCCATCATCATAAATAAATATATTATAAATATCTTTTTCCAGTCATTAATTATTAAAATTTCTGTAAAATCATCGAAACTATTCTGTTCATCAGGTTTATTAAGTTAGCTTTAGAAATTTATACATCAAGTATACACTCTGTTTAGATATGACTTAATCCGAAAGATTACCGGTAAGTTTATCGAAAAATATTATTTTTCCGTTATTACACGAGCACTGCATTTAGTTTTATAGTTTTCACATCGCCAATATATTTTGGCTTCAAAACTTTTGTCCTTATAGAATAAACATCCATTTAAAAACAATTTCTGTTTTCCCTTTTCACTAATAAAGAATTGTAAATCCATTTTCAAATTAATTTTTTAAATATTTAAATTATTATCACTAATTTTTTGCAACAAATGCTATTATAAACACATTTTAAGTTTCTACATATAAAGAAAAAGTTTTTAATTCCTTAAAAATAATATTTTTCAATAAACTCGTTTTGATAAACTTGTCGGCTACCATCCGAAAACAGTATTTATAAAGGGCCAAGATATTAAGCCATTTCTTTCCGAAATCCCCAACTGGAAATCGGTTTTATTTTTGTGTCTAACAGCACTGTTTTTCACATATTCATAAACTTTTCAAATTGTGTATTTAAAACTGTTAGCAAGTCTGTTTAAATTCTTATTACATTATTTGGAAAAAAAAGTTAAAAATTGATTTGGCAAGAAATAGATTAATTTACCATTTTGTTCATAATTCATACATTATACTAAACAAATATTATTAATACTGAACATTTATGAAAAATACTAAACGAATAATTTGTTTTCAGTCCAAATTATTGGAATATTACACCAAAGCGCAAAAAGGGCCTAGATATCAATTACTGTAATGGACAGGTTATATTTATTTAATTTGTTGTAATTTAATTTTTCAGTGTAATAATAAATTTTAATAGTAATTTGTAAGTTATTTAGTAATTAATTTGCAAGCATTTTATTAATTAAGAATTTTTTTAAATATTTTTTAGAATTTGTAGTGGATTTAATCATCATAAACGTAAATTATTTATTTGTGAAATTAAACAATCCATAATATAAAATTAACCTTACATCAGAATTAATTTATATTTTACTAATTTCAAACAATTTATATTTTTAATAATCTCAAATTAACTGAGCACACGCTTATTATTAACAGCAGCTCTCCTAGGAAAATACGAAGAAAGAAAATTAATGGAAACTGAGAATACGTGCGACACCTTTTGAATTTGTCACGTATTTATCATATACAATCAGCATATGACAGTAAAAGTAATTTTAGGACATTTAATGCATGACATAATGGTAGTTAACAAGATTCGCTGATAAATATTTAATATAAAATCAAAATAATTATTTATAACTAATTCAATAATAAAATGTATATTTATTATGTATGAGAATGAATAAGAACAGCAATACTGATCAGGCGTTGCACGGAAGTCAAAAAAATAAAACACATCTAAATTGATCTTGTTTTATTTTTCCATCTCCGAATTGCAATAATTCAGTAAATAAAATAGAATTAAGATTTAAGATTTTTGAATGGATACAATAAATAGAATTAATAGCAGGAGTAATATGCCTGGGTAAAAGAAATAATTTTCAGGATATGCTGGGCTTATGATCTAGATTAATGGTGACATTCCCGAACTCATTGACATAGCCCTATTTCTAAACATTTATTAGTAAAATTTGAATATTCTAGCTTTATTATATTTTGAAATATTTAAATTTTATTTTTCTACAAACTGTCCTCATTAAACTTTAACAAATTTTTTTTTAATTTTCCATTTATAAGCATCCAGTTAAACAATATTTTCCACTGATGATATAATGCTGTCATAGGTTTTGAAAATCTTATTATTTCTGATGTCATGGAAATAATATCACAAGCATTACTTCTATTTATTTGTTGAATAAGATTTGATTGCTATAGCTTAATTTATTTTTATAATATGTTGCAATTTCTACAAATTTCTTTATAACATTTCAAAACTTTATCTTCAAATTTTTAGAAATTCTGTTTTTTGTCAATGATTACAAATTTTAATAATAATATTTTTATTTCATAAAATGTTACACTTTACAAACTTTCTTGATCTAAAATATTTCAATAAATTTTACTAAATGTTAATTTTTAAATTTTTAAATTTCTTCATCCTCACAATTATTATGAGAATAAAATAAAAAAACATTCAAATTTTGCATATTTTATTAGTTTGTGGTAAATACAAGACAAAAAGTTATAAAATAACGAAACTTTGTGTTAAATTTTATGCTGCATTTATTACATGTATAGGAATTACCGTAACTTAAAATGTTTTGTTTACACGTAGGAACAGAATATTAATATATATTCAGAAATGAAAACACATTAATACACAAAAAATAAATTTTATTAATTCGGAATTCGCAATGAGATTTTCTGAATTCGAAATTATATTTGTGATAACAAATTTCTGAATTCATGAATTTCAAAATTCGCGCATGCAATCCCCATCACAATAACAATAAAAAATAATAATAATTAATAATAATAATAAAAATAATTAATAATAATAATAATAATAATAATGATAATAGTAATAATTAATAATAATAATGAATAATAATAATAAAAAAATTAATAATAATAATAATAATAATAATTAATAATAATAATAATAATTAATAATAATAATAATAATAATTAATAATAATAATTAATAATAATAATTAATAATAATAATTAATAATAATAATTAATAATAATAATTATAATTATAATAATTATGATAATAATAATAATAATAATTATTATTATTATAATAATAATACTAATAATAATTAATAATAATAATAAATAATAATAATTAATAATAATAATTATAATAATAATTATGATAATTATAATAATAATTATAATAATAATTATAATAATAATTATAATAATAGTAAATTTACAAATTATTAATAAATCAAGATCACTTGAAAAAGTTTGGCTGAAAATTCATGAATATAAAATGTCTCTACTGATTCATATTCATTTTGTTTAATAAATACAATGTTATTAATAAATATTAACCAAAACAAAATACTGTTTTAAAAATTAAATTCAATGAGCTTCAATAATTTTTATTTAAATTTGTTTTTAATTTTTTAATTTACCTGGGCATCAACTACAAAAATCACTGCACGTGATGAGGCAAACATATTTTCTGAATTTATAATTGGATCCATAAAATCAAATTGGCCAGGACAATCCCAAATATGGAATTTGATAAATGAACAATCAGAAACATCTTAAAATTACATTTCAAATCAATTACTATGACTTCTAAAATAAAACATACCACTTTTTTCTATTTTATTAGTACTTTCGAGAAACAAAGTTTCTGTTGGGGACATTTTATGAAAAACAACTTTTTGTATAGACGATTTTCCACTCCTAAATTAGATTAGACGAGATTTTATTAGAGAAAAATTACCTCCTTAATCCCATTAAAAGTATTCGTGGGTATTCGTCATTGATAGATTGATTTATATATTCTTCATTAGTGTCATTTTCTTCATCATAACCTTGAGTAATAAAATCATTGACAACACTTCCAACAATATTATCACAAGCAGGAATTTGTTTCCGAATTGTTATTTCTGTCATTTATAATTTGATTTTTAATTCAACTAAAATTTATAGTTTTATTCTTTAATTAATATAATTTAATATTCCTACTTTATCACAATTCAAATTATTTTCAATAAGCAATTATATTTTAATACATTCAAACAAACTATAAATTGAAATTATTTAATTTGAAATTAAACATGTTAATTGTAAAACTTTTTTATTTCTATTATTCATCTATATTTAATTCTAAACTAAATTTGATGAATGTAAAATATGTCAATTATTTGTTTATCAGTCAACATGTGAATTTAATTAAAATGTTACAAAAAAGTATTGCAAGATGTGTAACAATATTTAATTAGTATAGTTTTTGATAATATATAGTAAATATCAGTTGTGATATTCTTTGGCGGAATATTTTAAAATCAAACATTAAAAGTTACATCTTCTCAATTTAATCTTACTAGAAGAATATATGAAATTTAACATGTGGATTAATGTTAATGTCATAGTATTTGTTATATCAATTCATTCAATAATAAAATTGTTTGTAATTCACGTTTGAAGTTATAAATGGTTTTATATTGCTCATGGCAAATCGTGTCATTGAGGAGAATTACGATAGATATTTTGCAGAGTCACATGCATCAATCGAACAAAATCTCTAACGTTTTAGAAAATGCTAACAAACATGCTTAAAACGAAGCCAATTAGAAGAGATAGCGAAACGAATTCATTAAGTCACAGAGTATATGGAGTAGAAGCGTGACTTTGACATAATGAGTTGATGAGTTTGCTGGAAATCTTTAACACTAAAAAGTAATATTAAGCGTATTTTAAATAAAGGAATTTATGCTTTTCTTAATGAATGACAATTCAGAATATTTAATAATTTTGATTTAAACAATTCTAAATTGTAATATTAACTAATTATTATCGTATTTTAATAAATTAAATTATATTCATTAATTAAAATAATATTCAATAAATATTATTATATAATAATTCTCAATGAGAGTGTCAGAAAAAATGAATGAATCAATTTTTTTCAAACCTATACAAAATTAAGGAGTGACAGTTATGAAATTTTAATGAATTAATTTTTGATTCATTTTTAAAGCTTTATTTATCCAGCAAAATATCTATTGAATGTACTGTAATTGTTTTTTATTATATACGCATCTTACTGGCAATTTTGTACGCGCCCGTGACATAGACGGGCGAACATTATACTTACTTATGATATTTTACATGCTCGTGCCGTAGACGGGTGAACATTATACATATTTACTTAGGAGTTCTAATATTCGCATAGAAACAAGTTTTTGACACAAAATTCAAAATAAATGTGTACATTAAGTGGTTAATTATACTTTTCGTAGAACTATATAAAATTCTCTGATAATTAATACTTTTTAGACTTAAGTAAAAGCTGCAATAGAAACTTTAAAATTAAATTTATTACGGTAGATATAAAGGTAAATATTTATATCAATTGTTTATATCAATGATCCCCTATATTTTGTATAATTAATTGTGTCATACAATACATCACTGACCAAAATATTACGAGGTATACTGTATAGAGAAAAAAATTATAAATTACAACATGTGTATGCATTTGAAAATTCTGATAACCCTTCCTGATAAAGATTCTTTCCAAAAGCTGTTACGTTCTTCCTCAAATGAGAACATAAAGTTGACCATTTGCAAACATTGGCTCAGTGAAATTAATACCGGTAAATAATGGTGTTGCTTTACCAAATAGTTCATGGTTTTTGGTTAATCAGGATTTGATTTATTTAAACTTTAGATGGGTAATAAAGTAATAGTTCCTATGGAAATGATCGTTTTTCCAAACTCAAAAAAGAAAACATAAACTTATCTTTAATTTTGTAAATAATAATAAACGGTCATAATCTGAATTTGGGTGATTAATTTATCCGACATAATAAACAATCTTGAAAACTCAAGAAGTTATTTCAAAATTACACAGAAATTATATAGCAAATATATTTTTGTCCAGTAATATATTTGATCTTTTTCATAATTAATTAATTTTCACATTATAGTTTTAGTTTGAACAGAAATAATTTAAAATAAATCAATAATTTAAAAATAAAATAAAATAAGTTTATTATAAAATTTATAAATTAAGTTTTGTAAATTTGTCAAAGTTTAAATAAATAGAGTTGAACCTCGATTATCCGGATTGTTTTTTTCCCACAATGTCTCATTCGGCATAATGTCGTATACTTTATACTATAAAGTTTATAGTATATCGTGCGGTATAATAAGACATAGTTCCACGTATTTATAAACGATTTCTGTTAAATTCCGCCATTTCAGCAGTACTAATCTGATTATGAATATCAATAAAACATTAAATTCAATACAAATGCATTTTATTTTAAAAATTTATTCAAATTTAAAAATTTCTTAAAATATACATATACATACTACCATTAAAAGACAAATTGGATATAATCAATGCTTTTAAACGCGGCGATTCGGGTCGTTTGTTGTCTAATAAATATAGTGATGCAAAATCAACGATCGCAGATGTGAAATGGTCAATTATGGGCTTTTTGACTATCCGGATTATTCCTTATCCGAACTATCCCCATCCCCGAGGTCCTACTGTATAAAATTAATTTTAAGATTTTGTAAAAAAATTATTTAGATAAAATATTTTCAAATGTATATTTAAAACAAATTTAGTACGCATTAAAATTACCCTAAACAATTTAAAGTAAATATAATTTTTATTTAAAAAATTTAGATTAATATATGTAAGGAATTAAAAGAATCCTACTAGAAGTTCATTCTAACTCAAAATTATTTGTTTAAATGATTAATAAAACTCCTATGCAGCGTTCCCTTTAAGCTGCGTGTACGTGTGACCGTGCAGTTATCACAAGCTATCGCGCACACCAGAAATCATCAGACAAAACAAAATCTTTACTATTTGAATTTAATTTGAATTTTTTAAAATAAAAACAAAAATGAAATTAAAAAATAACATCAGCTGCTAATGTTAAGTTATCAATTTTGCATCAGTGTAAAGTGATGTTGCACTTGCACATTTGGTGTTTAGGCCTGCTCAGCCTTTTGGTTTTCTACCTAGAGACGCTCTTGCCTTCAATGGAACGTTGCTCTTATATGTTTTAAATAATCCTTTCCATTATTTATGCAAATACTTTTTGTAATAAATGTAAAACTAATCCTAACAAGCAAATTCATAAAATAAATATTGTTTATCAATATCAGACCTCTCGAAATAATAATGACCCAATTTATTTAGTTATAATTTATTTTTCATTTAAAAAATTCTTAAACAAGTTGCATTTAAAAGGGAATTTTTAATTAATTTGAAAATTTTGAATTTAATTATTAATTTAAATTGAAATGATAAAATGTAATTTTTCAAATATATTTCCAAGAGAAAATATTTAGTTTTATTAACAATTAATTACAAGTGATAATTTAAGTGATTATTGTTGTATCGTTAGGCAATGTGGGTTACTAGAACAGAAGATGAGAGGGGAAAATGTGTGATTTATCCATTACAAGCTTGGGCAGTTCTGTTTGACGTTGTTCACATGTGATTTTGTCTTTGAAAATCTTGTAGATGGTTGTAATTAACTAACTATGTGAAGAACACAGACCCGGACTCATTTACCTCTAAGGTCAAAGGCGTCACGAAACATTGTGGTAAATGCAAATATCTACTTTGATCTATAAAAATCTGAAGATGTTAACTACTGTCATTTTCATTGCTGTATTTGTGTATTGCGTTCTTGAAAATAGGAATAATGAACTATGTGACAAATTTTATAGAATTTATTCGCCTAAATTAATCTAAATATTAATCACTTAATTTTCAAATTGTTTTAATTTTTACAAAATGTTTTAATTATTTTTCGAAAATTATTTTCATTTAAAACAAAATATGAAATAAAATCGTTTTAATTATATTATTTTTTTAAAAAAAACAAAGAATGAAATAAAATTTCACATTAAAGTGTTTCAATAATTATGGTATAGGGGAAAGTGAAACTCATTCAATGAAGCCAAAAATAAAAATATAAATAATGAAATCTATAAGAGAATAAAAATTTGAGTAAGTTTACAACAGTTATGTTTATAGGATCATAATTAAAGAAAAACCAAAATAAATGTATTATCTATGATTATCTATGATTGTACTTATCTTTCCAATGATGAAATTAATATTACAACCAGAGTAATTGTGATTCTTAATTAAATTAACAATGTAATTTATTCATCATATTTTCACCAGATAAAATTGGGAATGTTGAAAACCAAAGGAGCAATTTATGACCTATATAAATTAGGTAACTGTCTATGGTCCCTAATTTTCGATTGAAAATATAGGTACAACACTCTAAACTTTAGAGTCTAAAGCAACACTTATGGACTTGATTAAGTAAAATAATATAAAAAAAGGCTTTAGAGCAACAAAAATTGAATTCATCTTTTATAATTACTTAGTAAGAGTTATTATAAGAGCTATTGATTACAAAAAATTTTAATTAATTTTCAGCAATGAAATTTCGAAAAATTAAAATGTCACTTTATTTATTATATCTTCTTTCTTCTTCTAATATATAAAGATGAAAGTTTGTTTGTTTGTTACCCATAGAATTTCCCACCGTTGGACCCAGAGTGCTAAAATTTTGTATGTGGCTCTCATTTGACTCGGGACAGGTCATAGGCTATGTTTCAACCAAAGGTGATCACCCCTTGGGTACCCTAACCATACTCAGAGTCACCTTGATTTACTACAGTAGATACCTCAAAAAAAAAATTCAAAAAAAATATTAAATTTTATATTTATTAAGAAAGCTTGACTATGAATCAGTAAATATATCGATGTTTTTGATATATTTACTGATTCATAAGTCAAGCTTAATAAATAAAATGGAAAAGAAATCAGTGGTGAAATTGGAAAAAAAAGTTCTTATAAATTTTATATATTAAAATATATGTATAATAACATTTTATAAGAGTTTTTCTCAATTTTCACCTCTGATTTCTTTTCAATTGACATTGTATTTATTACAAATTTTTTGACTATGAATTAGTAAAGATATAAAAAAACCACATCGATATCTTTACTGAAAACTTTTAATAAATACGATAATAAACATCTCTCGGAATATGAAAATACATTATTGAATGCTCCAAGTTTATTGGCAATTTTGTTTTAATAATAAATATTATGAAAAAATATTATGAAAAGATAAGAATAGAAATAATCTTAATATACCTCCAACGCTTCCATTTATCAAGCCATCCGAAATTTTCAACATTTGAAATGATATAGATCAGGGGTCGGCAACCTACGGCACACGAAATGATTTATTAAATTTACTAATAATGATAAAAATCAAAAGAAAAATACTTTTAAGAATGTCCCAAAGCCCAGTGTGTAATTCTGCACAAATATTTCGTACCTAGATAATATATAATGCGTTATCGAGCCCCTCTGCGCATGCTGTGAAAAGATTGCCAGACCATGCGATTCATCACAAAAGTACCTTGTGTAAGTTGGTAAGGCCGGGATTACACTATCAAAGATTTGATAACAGTTCTTTTATAAAATATCTTTGTAAAATAAATTTGGCTATTTTCATAAAAGTTTTCTATATAAAAGGTTTAAATGAAATGACTTTATTAAAGTTAACTACATTCGACCATATTTGTTAAAGATCTTTTATCAATTCTTAAATAGATTAAATAGTAAATAAGTTTAGTTAATTTCATTTTTACTGCCATATTATTTACTCAAATATTAAACTTGTTCTATTATTTAAATACCCATTATGGCGTGTTCCAAAAAAATAAAGTTTGATATTCGCCAATTTCAGTCTTCTTGGACAACAGAATACGGGTTTATTTTAAAAAATGATCGTACTATTTGTGCCTATGTTTGGAAACTGTTGTAACCAAAACATCAAGTGTAAAGCGTCACTTTGAAACAAAACACAAAGGATCCTTCAAATGTGAGGCAGAAAAAAATGAATCTATTAAAAATGCTGTGGCTCGCTATGAGAAGCAAACAAACGTTTTTGTAAACATGATCGGTAGAAAAAATCAAGCAAGTGAAGCTAGCTACAAAATCTCACAGTGCATTGCAAATTTCGGAAAGCCATTTACAGACGGTGATTATATTAAAGAGATTTTCCTCAAGTGCTCTGAAGTGCTGTTTGATGATTTTCCAAATAAAAACATAATTATTTCAAGGATAAAAGAAATGCCTACTTCTGTTAGGACGGTTGAGAGACGCATTACAGAAATGGGTCAGAATATAAAAGAACAGCACATTGATGCGTTAAGGAATGTTAGCGTCCTGAGTGTGGCACTTGATGAGAGTGTTGATATAATCGGGATACCACGTTTGGCAATTGTAACTAGACACAGTGATACTGATATGCATGAGGAATTATGTTGTCTCAAATCTATGCATGGTAATACAACGGGAAAAATATTTTAAAAACGATTATCAATCATTCTGAAGAAAGAGGAATTGACATCAAGAAGATATTTGCTGTTACGACAGATTGTGCTCCTGCAATGGTAGGTAGGCTAAATGGATTCGTCAATTTACTTGAAGAAAAAATTGGCCACCCCATTTTAAAGTTTCATTGTAACCAAGAGAATATTTGTGCAAAGATTTCAAAAACCGATCTTAACAAGGTTATGTCAACCGTTTCTAAAATTGTAAATTTTCTTGTGGCACGCTCTTCTCTAACAAAAAGACAGTTCGAAGCTTTACTTCAAGAGATGGAGAGTGCATATCAGCACATATTTCTTTACTGCAACGTTAGATAGCTAAGTTGCGGTAAAGTTCTGGAAAGGTTTTTTGGATGCTTCGACTCAATCAAAGTCTTTTTGGAAGAAAAATCTGAAAGATATCCTGAACTTGAAGACGCACAGTGGCTTATAAAATTTATGTTTTTAACTGACCACACAGCTCACCTCAGCGAGTTTAATTTACGTCTGCAAAGTGTTGGACAAACGGTTATGGAACTTTATGAGATATGGAAAGCATTTGTTTCCAAAATCGAAATTTTTACTGAGGATATTAAAACACGGAATCTTCGCCACTTCAAACACCTGAAAAATTTCATTGAAAACTGTAAAGATCCAGATGTAACTCTTTGTGTGACTGATGAGTATATGGATGCACTAAAATTAGAATTTTTGAATCGATTCAAAGATTTTAAGTCATTTGGCACAATGTTTTCTTTTTTAATAAAACCAGATATTATTGATAACTTCGATTTGCTTGTCTTTGAATGGATGGGCATTGAAGATTTTGAGATACAATTAATCGATTTTAAAGTATCTTCATTATGGGTAAATAAATTTGCAGAGCTACTAAAAAGTTTGGAAAATTCTACCAACAATTATGAGCAATCAAATTCAATCCTAAATTGTTGGTCATCTCTCCCCGAAAAGTTTGACTGTCTAAAGAAAGTTGTATTTGCAATGCTTTCAGCCTTTGGTTCGACTTATATATGTGAACAAATATTTTCGCATATGAAGTTCATTATTAATCCCTATCGAAGTCTGCTTACTACAGATCACTCCGAAGCATGTGTCCGAATTAAAGTCTCAAAATATGTTCCTGATATCCCAAAGCTAAGCAAGGCCAAGGATCACACTAGACTAGATGATTAGAAGATGATTTGTTGATATGAAATATTTGTATATTAAAATGTAAATATTATAATTTTTTTTACATTAAATTTGAATATTCCAACAAGAAGTGTTTTTGTACCTATCATTTAAAATTATGTAGTTGTCACTTCTCGGCACGCGAAGAATAAAAAAATAAGAAAATAATGAAAAATGGCACTGCAGTACTAAAAGGTTGCCATTCATGAAACCGACAAATTCGGCAAGGGATTTAAATGCTACTTTAAACACAGAAGAGGCTTGGATTTGAGAAATAATTTGAGACACAATTTAAATGAAAATTTGATAATATTTTTGTACAGAATGCGATAGAAGAGTCATATGTAATAGAAGATATTAAAATGCCAGGTATCAAAATTGTTGATGAAGTCAAAGAAAGAATTGTGCAGCGAGAGATGGCGACAGAAAATATCACCGCTATTCAACGTAATAATCAATTAAAAAGTTATATACGAGCCAGAGCAATGAGGCAAAGTCAACCCTAGAATAAAAATGAACCACTGGATAACCAATACAATAACGCTTTTTACAAAGGCGGTCAAATTTTTAATAGAAGATATCCTGAAACTCGCAGTAACAATACAAGAAATGAAAGTGGAAGATCAGGTTACATCTATAATTAGGAGCAGTATTCACAAAATTAATCAAGTAATGAATTCCAAAATATAAGATTCCAAGGAGTAATTAATCAACCAAAAAAGTATTGAGCATATAAAGTGACATAATATATTCGTGTCAATTTTCCTAATGTTGTGTGAAATTATTTTTAAAAAATTGATCATTTCTAACATTACATTTCTGATACCAAAAGATGAATGAAGAAATTAGATAACTGAATAACTAATAATAATAGCAGTTGAAGAAGATTTCGACCAGCCTATGAAATACGGAACCCTAGCGAATACTTAGAATACTTAGAAAAAAATGATTGGTGTAATCCATTGAATATAAGTAATTTTTGACCAATGTTTGTATGAAGTTGAATGATTGTGATTGCATGAATGATTTTACAATTATTCAGATTTGAAGAAGTCAAATAAATTAATAATATTACAGATTTATTAATAATTAATAATTGATAATAATAATTAATTAATAATAATTAATAATAAAAATATTAAAAATTATATTCACAAATATTAAAAATTATAATTTCAAAGTTATACATTGTTTTTATACAAATTTTTGACCACATTTAAAGAAAAAGAATATACGTTAAACATCATACTTAAACCCATTTAATTACATATTTACTCTAATATACAATCATACTAACCAATTTTAATTCAAAACGGTACACCATTGAATGCCTTAACCATAAAATTGCGCATGTGCGCATAGAATTCACCAATGTTAATATTCGAATTCATATCGATAAAAACGTCTTCCACATACTGCTTGTTTCGACCAGTCAGAGGGGGGAATGACTTCCCCATCTGGCTGGCTGTATGAATTCGGCCTCGCGTTTGTGTGCGATTGTGGTGGTTATTGTATCAGGCACACAGACACGAGGAATGGTGATTTATGTGGTTTGTGCGGGGCTGTTTTTGTCATTTTATTGTGTCTGTGTGCGTGTTGTTATTAAAATGGTTATTTTGTGTTAGTGTGCGCACACAGGCGCGGACAATGTTCTGTTTTTTATGTGAGTCGAATTTAATAATTTCGAATTGATTTTGAAATTTTAATGTATTAGAATTTTCCAGATTTGGAAATATGAATTTTTGTTTAAAATCATATATGTTGGAACCTTTTTTGAATATGGAAAATAATATGAGCAATCCTGATAAAATATTGATGGCCGAGGAAGCGTTGGAAAATGTTGAAGAATTATCTAAAGAATATTTATCGGGAATTTATCACATCGATTTATGGAAATTTTATTTGTCTCATGCGAAAGATAAAGATAACAAAACTCCTAGTTTCAAAGAAAGATTATATGAATTTCTTAAAATCAACTCAAGTCAATATTTTGAAAGTCAAAAGACAATTGCTACACGTCGAATCTATCATAGGGCTATTGTTACTCCAATGGTTGGTATTGAGACAATTTGGAGCGATTACAATGCTTTCGAAACTTCTATCAATAGCATCATCGCTAAGAGATTTATCGAAGAGAGGAGTCGGGATTATATGAATGCAAGGCGAGTTGCAGGCGAATTTGGAGTTGGGATTTCAAAAGATGGTCAAACTTGAGATCAGACTTTGTTGGCTTATAAAATTTGGAGTCAAGCAAATGAAAATTGATAAAAATAAAAAATTTTTCAACATTATTCATTTTGACTTGATACACTGCTTGAACATCGTCCCGTTATCCGCCCTTAGTCATTTTTCATAAAATCTGGCTTTCATTGTTCTGAACACCTGCTCAATAGGATTTAGCTTTGGACTGTAGAGAGGTTTTAAATAAAACAAAATCATATTTTCCAAAAAAACGCACTGACGGTATCGGTTTTATCGAACCTCAGATTTTCCATTAATACAATAACGTTTGGAAAATAAGCGCCTTGTATCAATTTCCAATGCAATATCCGTTTTTTTTGAAACAATTGCCAGTGTTGAAATATTCTTTCCTCTCGATGTCGGCACTGTTACTCTCGCCGGTATATTTTTCGAACTATATCCACAGTTTTTCGTTGACCGTAGATTCAATCCCGTTTCATCAAGAGAAATTAAGTTATCATCAGATTTCAGCCGATACCTGATAGCATAATTTTTCCTAATATTATGGTTTTATATTTTTTCCATATAATTTTTAATATTTGGGAAAATAATTATTATTATTTGTGAATATAATTTTAAATATTTTTGCATATAATTATTGATAATTTTGCATATAATTATTAATAACGCTCTATGTGAATGAATGCAATGAATTCACATATTACTTTACAAATAAGGAGTAGCTTGGAATTTTTTTTAAATTGCATTTTAAACAATATTAATAATTCTTATCATACTTTAATAAATACTAATAATAATTTTAAGAATCATTAAAATATAAAGATAGAAAATAATAAATTTATTACGAAATCAATATAAAGTAGAAAATTAAAATAATGTCTATTTAACATTTATTTTGTGCTCTAAATGTCCGTGCGCATCAGACCAACCATACAAAATACGCGCAAAAGCGCGCTTTACTTTTTATTCATTGTATTAGCTAAACTCAAGTGTTTTGTGTGATAAAGTTTTTTTGTTTTTGTTTGTTCTAGAAAATTCCATGCCTGCAGTGCACGCCCGTATTAATAATTTGTGTTGATTAAAGGTGGGACAAAATTTATTCCTTAAATATTAATGAAATCGTGTCACAATTGAAATTTAATAAAAATCCAAACCAGAATTATTGTAATTCTTATTATTTAGGCTAGAAAATGTAATGTTTGAGATAAATGAGCTAGACTGCATGTAATGGAAAAGACAGGTGAATTAATATTGAATTAATAGAGACAGATAAAAAGTTGAGATGTTAAGTTAAGACAATTTTAAGAAAAACATATCAACTTTGTATGAAGAAGTTTTCTGAGAAAATTTCAGTATAGAAAAGTAAAAATGGTTCTGGTTGATCTCTTATGGCAAATGGGGAATTTGCGAAACTAATTTTGATGAAAAGTCCTTAAATGTTCAAAAACTTACCTTTGTCAATATGATCATGATTAGTGGTTGGGGAAACTCCTAAGAAACAACCATTCTCAAGTTATTATTGAAGCCAAATTCAATGAGGATATAACAATTGACATTGGTAATTTAATTTGTTTTTTGTAATATAGATACCAATATATCATAAATTTGTGAACATTTTGGGGTTTCAGTCTGTACATGATACTTTATTATAAATCATACAAATATGTTGAATATAACTTTTACAGATTTACAAAGTTCATTGACAAAATTGTATGGTTATATTTCTACTATTAATATTGAATGAAACGGTAACTTTGCTAAAGTAAATATTTTTCAATTCGTAGAATATACCGGGAACTAATACTGCAACCGCGCGAGTATTTCAGAGGTTAACAGTTTACGGGCATCCGAAAAAGCCAGCCTAATTAAAACAATAAAATTTTGATAATCTTAATCTAAACCTTTAAAGGAAGATTCATTCAAATGAAAGAAATTTATGAATTTACTGCATTCCTCTTTCTTCTCTTCACTTAATTTAAAACATAAGTAATTTTAATTGCTTAGAGCTAGTTGTGTTTTTCTTCTAAATCACCCAGTATCTATGTATATGAGAATGTATCCTTCTTTCTTCCATTGAGTATCTAAGTAGAACAAATTTTAGAAAATACAAAAGTAAATTTAATCTTTATTAATGACGCTAGATATGGAAATGATTAAAAAGCAGAAAAGGTGATAGCCTTATATAATATAGAAAAATAATAAGTATATTAAAAACTTCATATTTTGCGATCTTTAATGCGACGATCTTATTAGTCTCTCGATGTTTGGACTGACGGCTTTTTGTTCTCCACCTTTTGATGCATGATATTTTAAGCACAACCCTTTTGAGATCAAACTCAATTTTGACGATATGAAAAATTTTGAAATATATCCTATAATCCGCTTAAGTTTGACTTAACTAAACCATAAAAAAACTAATTATTACAAAATTAAATTATCTAAATTAACACAATTATTTTTAGCAAATTTTAAATTAAAAATATTTATTAATTCTTCTATTGGCTGATATGATGAATATATTGTGTTGAATTTACATTGTTAATCGTTTGCAGTTTTAACTACAATGAAAATACAGTTAATCTACTATGCAGTTGTTAAACTATCAGAACCGCTGAATTAGAGATTTAATTGAAAATAAATTTGACAAATTTTAGTTAAAAAAATATTTAGAAAAAGCCTCAAGTCGAATACCATAGAATTATAAAAAAAGACATTGAAAATCTTTTGTGAAATAAAAAAAACTTATTTTTTAATGTTTTTAACAATAAACAAGTTTTTCCCGCGGACAATAAGTTGTTAAATGTGCTTAACATTAATATTACTAGCGGGTAAATAATGTTGTTTTATTGTTGTTTTATAACCTGGAAAGGCCTTGGGAAGCAACACAAATTACCGTGGCATCAAATCTCTGTGGCATTTTCTTGACTTCAAAAAATATTTGTATTTTTTAATTAATACCTTTTATTATATACAATTTTATTGGTTAAAAGTTTTTTTACCAGGTAAATAAAGGCAAAAATTTTTAGCAATATAAATTTATTTTTGGTTTCATAATTTACGGTATATTAAATAATATAAAAATTAATTATAAAAATTAATTATAAAAATAGTTTAAGTCATTTATTTTGTTTTTCGACACTTTTAAGGGTTTGCGTTTTAATGAATTAAAAAATATGTAACAAAATATTTCAGAAATTATTTGTAAATAAGAATTCATTATGATGGTGAAATTTTGTATGTAGTTTATAACGAAATCTGGTTTTTTGAAGCTTGGAATGGCTTAGAAAATTTGCAAAATTAACTGATTAACTAGCCAAAAACTTAAAACACTGCAAAATAACGAATTTTACTAGAAACGAATTTTAATAAAATAAGTAGTTAAACATACATGGCAATGATTTAATTATAAGATAACGCCAATCAAACATTAGTTTGACAAAGGAAATGGATTGGTAATTCTCGACCACGATGTATATGTGAATAAGCTTAATGATGTTTTGAATGCTCCCTAGTTTGTGAAAATAGAGATTGCTCGAAAAAATGAAATACAGCCTCCTATTAAGGATGAGAATTTGTTAAAAGAGATACTGAATAAATTAATTAAAAATAAGCAAATTGATGAAGAGTTGTTTAAATCTATTCGCCCAATGGGGTCACAACCAGCAAAAATGTATGGGCTTCCAAAAATCCATAAAGATGGCGTGCCTATGAGACCTGTATTATCCATGATTGGCACTGCCCAGTATAAAATAACCAAATTTTTGGATGGATTATTGAAACCATTAATACGATCAGAATTTGAATGTTAAGATAGTTTTGTATTTGTTTCCTGCATTGCACAATATGATAGACAAAGTATGGATGAAATTATGGTTTCGTTTGATGTTTGTAGTCTGTTTACTGATGTACCATTGGTTGAAACAATTGAATTATGTTGCTTGTTATGGAATGAAAACATTTCTGAACATCATATTTTGGATGGAAGAGCCTTTCGTGAACTTCTTGTATTTGCTACTTCAAAAATCAATTTTTTTTTCAATAATGAATAGTATCAATAAATAGATGGAGTTGCTATGGATTATCCTTTAGCACCAACGATGGCTTCAATTTTTTTAGCAAGCTTAGAAAAGAAAATTGCATCTTTCAATGTATGAAACCCACTGTTTATAAACGGTATGTGGATGATATTTTTCTTATATTTGAAAATCAGAGGTATGTTGATCCATTTTTGCATTATATGAATAGTCTACATAAAAACATTGTATTCACATGTGAAACGGTGAAAAAATCATCACTTGTTTTCTTGGATCTGTTAACACTATGAGACAGAGATTTATAGAAACCAACTGATACTGGTCTCTATACTTCATCCGAAAGTTTTTGTGAATTCAAGTATAAAAGAAATATGGTGAAGAGGTTGATTTATCGTTCATGGTCTTTGTCATCTACTTTTGAAAATTCAGTAAAAAGTGTTGACATATTGGTTGAATTGTTAATGAAGAACGGTTATTCAAAATCCTTTTTATTAATTATGGTAAAATAGACTGTTGACAAATTTATTCAAAATCCTAAGAATCTGAGAGAAAAGGATCTGATCTAAAGGAGAAAATCTGTGTGTGATGTTGTTAAGGTTTGTGAGTCTGATGAGTTAAATAAATTAAATATTGTGATCAAGGATGATGAGCCTAAATTTGTGTTAGTATTGCCGTACTCAGAAAGTTTTAAGGACTATAAAGTGAAGATAAGAAAACAGTTAGGGAATTTAAACTATAGGATAGTGTCAACTTCATGGAAAGTACGCAATATGTTTATTAATAATTCAAAAACTGCGGTTGAATTGTGTTCCGATCTCGTTTATCAGTTTACATGTAATGGATGTAATCAGTGGTAAGCTGTGAAAAAACAACAAACGGCTGGCAATTTTTTTAAAAAGATAACAAGGGGCTCTGCCGAGCCCCCGCGGGACATGCATAGCTCACCACTGATTACGTCGAATAATTTCCAAACACCTCTGCAAAATCAGCAACCATAAAAATGATATCACATATCGTAACTCGTTATATTTCACTCTTAATTTATGTTATATTTCATATAATATATTGAAAAATGTCAACTCGAAATCTTCATAAGGAAATTGTTGCACTTTAAGTACCTATATGAACATAAGGTTCAAACTTATGTAATATATTTTACAGTACCGGCCTTAGACAATTTGGTGCTAAATAAAAAGTGATATTAGTAGCACGATGAATATAACAAATAATTTTCATAACAAAAAAATATTTTTAAAATTTAATTTTTCATAATTTTGTTGCCCCTTATAATGCCGTTTTAAGCAGCCATCTATACCTAAAGCCGGCACTGATATTTTAGATATAATTACGTTATCTCTTTAATCTGAAGTTAATGATTAGATTAGAATTTATATTGAAATAAGGAAATAACACTAGATTTGACATAGCAATATTTTTAAAATTAACCACTTTCCGTGATCGAGTCCATCTGAAATTTTGATAGGATGCAGTGTTCTCAACAACGAATCTACTTGCCAAATTTCAGCTCAATCCAAGCACGGAAAGTAAGTTAATTTGGCCTCAAAGAATTTGCATGGTACATACAACCATACAAACATCAGCGAAGTTAATATATAGAGTAAAAATAGTGACAACTTATGGGTATCTTTATTAAATCAAACGTGCTAATTCCAAATCTATATTCTGGTTTGCCTCTAGAACGTCACGTTTTGTTTTTAAACTGATATGAAAAATGCAATAATGCTATGAATACGGAAGTGCTTTCTGCAAATCAACTGAGAATCCACAATATTCTTCAGGATTCTCTTATCCTTTTTGCTGGTCAACTGTTAGACACTTTATGGACTTTCAAATGTAAATCTTGACTTCTTCTAAGATCTAACTTTTCTTCCTCATTACTAGATGCATCAATTTTTCCCTTAAGTAAATCACACTTTTTGAAGTAATTTTAGAATTGGTTTCCGTTCTTATGGAATCTTTCAGTTTTTTGCAAAGTTAAACTAGTATTATCTTCTTCAACGACTTCATTTTCCGACTCAGAATCAGAAAAAGTGTATGCTTTCAGGCAATCTTGATATATTAATAATCATAGATTCAATAACTGCCTTCTTTTATGTCCAAAACATTGCGACGAGTCTAAATTTATACCATAATCTCGATTCTATTTATGCAAGAACTGCAACAAACTTGGTGCATTTGTTCGTAACTTGAAAGTTATTCTTTCAATTAAGTAACAAAATCACTATTACCCAAATTGTTTACCATGAATAAGATCGTTGTATCAGCACTGCAAAGTCATAGGTCGCAAGAAAGTAACTTTTTGGATTATCGAGGCACCGTCTGGTGTGATGCATACGTCTTTATGCAAATTCAGCCTCTACTAGAAGTTTGATGCAACTTTCTGCTGGCAGCGAACCTCGTATCGGGCTAGACTCAAATTCCAAAAGCCATATTTGTTTTGTGCAATAACGTTCGAATCCCAAAGGCTTTAATGGATGTCCACTTATTAAATGTGAGACTAAATCGTTTGCCCTGTGACCTCAGGTATTGTAATTCAACGTTATACTGTTGTTTCGAACAATGTTTCGAATAGGATTGGGTGATTTTACCACATAAAATTCCCGTGCTGAAAACAATTTGCGCTTCTCGAAAGACGCTAGAAAATGTAGAACAGCAAATTATCACCTGCTGTCAGACTGGCCAATACAGTTTCCATTGAGTTATTATATACACTGAGGTAGATTGCGATTGATGACTATCATGTGGAGCGCTTTCGCTATGGTGTTACACTTTCAGAAGCAGGCCTTTTTACTGGGTTTGAAACAACGGAATGAACTAATTCCAGGTGCCTATGTAGATTACCTATTGATCCGCCATATTCGACATATTTTGCACTGAATAGATTCTCCTGATCTTTTCGTTCTCACACTTGGGTTTTGTCAATAAGACTTGTCTTGCTTACTTCAAAATTCGGCATATGTTGTTATTTTATTTTTGTTAAATATCTAATTTCCCAATTAAATAAAATCAGTTTTTTCTAAAAAGAAAATCAATTCAAATTTTAAATTTGTCATAATTTTACATGTATAAAAAACTTTCACAAAAAGGGGAGAAAACACTTTTATATACACGTTTGCATTGAGTTGTGCATGGAAGGAGAATTATACTGGGAGATATCATAAATATGGAAAAAAATAAAAAAAATTTTTTTTAATTTTTTTTATACATCTTTCTAAGTTAATAACAAAAATTAAAAATGGATTAACAGAGGAAAAATTTTTATAGAGAATCGAATATCAAGTTACAATTCAACAAATCATTTTTTTCGAAACAGAAAACTGGTTCTGAACCCTTGTCAGAACCGGTTTCCAGTTTACGAAATATCCAGTCTACCTGGGTACCCGGTTTCTATGAATCCAGGTTCGCATTTACTAGTTGATATGAACTTACCTGAATCACGATCCGATGACACAATAGTAAATTTCCTTTAATATAATAAAAAATAAATATCATTATATAATTTTTATCTTTTTAACTACTGATCTATTTTCATTTTTGATTTTCTTTCTTTTTCTTTTTCTTTTTCTTTTATTTTCAGACTAAATCCATTTTTTTTTAAATAATCATCTTTAATAATAGGATAAGAGATGAACATAAAAGAAGTGAAAACAAATAAATATAAAACTAATTTATCTAAAAAAACTTCGTGTTAAAAATTAGGTTTGGTTATATTTTTGTAATCGACTTTATGGAGTCCTTAAATTTTTAAATAATTTATACGGTAAGAAATGGTTTACTTTTTTTTGCGGCCAGTTAAAGCTTTATTTTATGACTTTATAAATATATATTTCTCTAGGTAAAATTTGAAAAAAAGGCCATAAAATTTCAAAAAAATATTGATGTATTCTAAAGCTGTTGTAAAATGCTGACGTTTGCTAGGTTGCCAAAAGTGCATTTAATAAACTGTAATAATTGGCTTAATACTGTTGACTCGTGCTCGACAGAGTCCCATTCTTAGTGTTACCGAAGTCAGAGAACCGGAGAGTTGCGCTCAAAAACGCATGTACTCTATAACTTTATACTGACAGTAATTAAAGTAATTCGCAATCACACGGTTTGCTTGTTTCGCAAAAGTTTTTCAAGTTGAGTTTTTATGTGGGTAATAAAAAAAGGTAGGCAGTAATTAATTTTTTTTTAAATTTTTTTTTATTTTTTATACACTTGTTCATAAAGAAATAATTTGTGTTTATCATCTAGTGTTCATATTTTATTACCTTTCTTATATGCGGCATGTGCAAAATTTTTAAATTTGAAGTTGACCCGTTGTAAAAAAGGTTGCTTATTCCTGGTTTAGATTACCCGAAAATAGTTGGAACGGAATTTTGAAATCGGAATTTTCAAGATTCCCTTAAAAACTAACTTAATATATAGCGATGACAAATGAAAGTTTACATGGAACCTATTCGTTTGAAACAATTTACTAGATTCTCATAGTGCACAAATGACCACCATAAGTCATGACGATCAAATAATAAAACGCAGTCTTTCTGAGAAAAGTAAAATAAATTATTAAATGCCATTAAATCGCAAAACGATAATACTGTCGCCACAATCCTAAAAAATATGGTGTTACATAAATTATCCAATGTAATAGAGGAAAATCTTTTGAGGGTAAAAGTATAGAAAATCTAATGAAAGCTCATAAAAATTAAAGTAATTTATTTAAGCCAGTACCATAATTCTGCAAATAAACAAGTCTAGAAACAATTTAGGACAAATAGAGACGCAATTAATTGGTCTAACAACTTGTAAAAGCGTATTTGAAAAATATATCTACAAAGAATAGTTAATAAATATGCTAGAAAGAAACGAAAAAGAAATTTGAAATTGGAGATTGCGTTTTAATTAAAGGCAATACGAATAACAAAGATGACAGATATTTCGAACCTGCAGATGTCGTGAAGCAAATACTTGATAATCGAAACGGGTCGAGTGACTTAAGCCATTTAAACGAGTGAGGATGTGACAGTGTAATTAAATTTATTAAATAAATAAAAATAAAATATTGAATGAATGCATGCTGCAGGATGATGTTGAATAAAAATTCTCGTGAAGATTTGTTTGAATATTCCAAACAAATTGAATTGTTTTTGAATTTAATAAATATTTATATTTAATTATTAATGTTATATATGGATGTTATACTAAAATTATAGCAACTAATAATCTCGACGTTCTGCAAATATATTTAGAGCAAAGGGAATTAAAACTGTTTAATATCATTTTAGCCAGTCGGAAGATATAAGGCAAATATATACCAAACTTTTTTCCAAGTTTGGTGCATTGTAAATGGAAAGCAATTTTTTGACAGATTTAATTGTCTAAATATATATATATATATATATATATATATATATAAATAAATAATTGGGAATTTTTAAAAGCGAGAAAAAATTATTGGACCTTTCAAAGCAGAAAATAGAAATCTAGTTGACATGATTGGGATAAGCAATTTTTTATTCAGTTTTGTTAGCTCTCTGACAACGGGCTAACAACTGCTGACCTACTGTTATCCAATATGCGCACAGAAAGATATCACTGCCACATAAGATGAACTGTATCAATATTTATCATTTTATTACTGTTAATAACTGTCCAATACATAAATTTTACTATATAACGCTGCGATTTCCTTTTGAAGTATTCGCTGTCATTTCCTTGTAAAATTTTCAAATCTGACATTTACATCTAGTATTACAATAATTAAATATTTTGGAAAAAACATTCCACTAAACTACCAGCATTTAATCAATCAGTCATGGACATGAACCAGGGGCATTCTGCTAGTCTTAAATTGAACTTGATTTGTTTTAAAGAATATTATTTTAATATTAATAATAATAATAATAATAATAATAATAATAATAATAATAATAATAATAATAATAATAAATTTTTTCATTAAATACATTATTTGCAGCAAAAGGCTTAAATTATCATTTTATTGTTTTAAATAATAAATGCTGCTACCAAGAAATCATCATTTTATACTACTACTACTACTACTACTACTACTACTAATAATAATAATAATAATAATAATAATAATAATAATAATAATAATAATAATAATAATAATAATAATAATAATAATAATAATATTCCTGTTAATTAATTCATTTTTTTGTGATAATTCCTAATATGATATAAAAGGTTATTTTATTTTCCCAAAAGAATAGATAACCCTCCTAACTCTAGAATGCAAAATTGAATATGTTTTAATTGCGTTGAAAACTGAATGGGAAAATGTGCAAAAATCAATTTTAATGAACTCGCCTCGTAGAAATGAATAAAGTTATTGACTGATATTATCAATCTAGAAACCAAATTTCAATGGAGATAATGGACTAATTAAAGAATATTATTCTTGGAATATTTACATTAATATAGAATCAAGTGCAGAAAAAAACTCATTAAAATTCATAGTTACAGTAACATAGAAAATGTCATCGAACAACAAAGTTAAATTGTTTATCATTTCTTTCTAGCCAACCTATATGGTTTCGAAAAATTAGGTTTTTTTAGGATTTTAATTTTAATAATTAGTTTCTAGGTTGCGTCTTTCTCTGAACTATGTAAAATAAATAAACTTATCAATTTAAAAAATATTTTTATATCTCAAAATTTTAAAGCAGTTTAACTGTTTCCCTTTTTCCAATGCGCCAAAAAATATTGTAAATAATAATAATAATAATAATAATAATAATAATAATAATAATAATAATAATAATAATAATAATGATAATAATAATAATAATAATAATAATAATAATAATAATAATGATAATAATAATAATAATAATAATAATAATAATAATAATAATAATAATAATAGTAACAATAATCATTATTATTATTATTTAATTAATTAATTAATTTATTCATTTATTTACAAATAACCTTGATTTTACGAAGTTAATAGTTAAAAGATAAAAACATTTTCAAAAATGTATATTTAATTTATCGGTTCCATTACTATCAAATAATATTTGAAACCTTTATTAATATACTTTAAATAGTTTTTTTTCAATTAATTCATTAGAGTACAAGTTATACAAGTTATATAATTAAGCCAGTGGATAAATCATTCTTGTCACACAAAAATGCATGTAACATCTGGTAGAACTGACAACACCAGCCTTGTGGTATTCAGAATCCCATGTGTAGAATGCGTCTTACAACTATAACTATATTGTAATTAATATAATTTTAATGCTGCTAAAATGACAATTTTATCAAATTTTGTCACAAAACGACAGAACTTATTAATAAATTTAAGAGAAAATTTAGTTGGTTCATATGGGAGGAGAATGTCTAGGTTCTATAGAGCTAAGCAAGACTTTTGAGCTTCAATGTAAATGGGAAATAAAAATCTTGATTTTATGAAAGTTTAAAAAGTTTAATTAAATGAAAAAGTAAGCTTTTCGTATAAATTTTCTTTAACATTCTGTTATTTCCTTGTCTTGTTCCTACTAATCTAATCTTGAAGGTCTACGTAACTTGATTCTTTTCTAGATTTTATTATTCAGAAATCGAAAACAAATAAATGGTTGCAACAGAATTAAAAACAATCGAAAGTCTAACTTCTAAAATTCAGGTGGGCGGCAAATCAAAGCATTAATAGATTTAAAAAGAAAACAGACGTATTATTTGTTTGCGTTTAGGTAAAAACACAAACAAAAAATAGTCGAAGGATTTTTGGCTCTTTAAGAAAACGCCCATGATATGTGAATTCTAGACTAGTAAACCTATGACAACCACCATGTTGGTACAGTACACTGTCTTTGAAAATTATGGGACAGATAAGCTGCTGCCTTTCCACTACTCTTCCCTACATTTTCTTACGTTTACAAAGGTTCGCCATATCAACACCAGTCCTATTAATTATTCCTGTCACTCCAGTCTCAGTCAACTCTCTTTATTAAAATAAAGTTATTGAAACAAACAAAACTATATTATTACGACAAAAGAAAAATTCTAATCACAATTATAAGATAATGTACAATCCAGAGGATTCGTATGCGACCTCAATTTATTCAGTCAGAAGTACTCGAATTGGATGGCTCGGTGGGATTGGGAGTGCTTTACCAGCAATTAGGCTCGATATCGGCCAGTAAAGTATCCAACTTGAACTCATTGTCTCTTGAAAACAGCAGATATTCCTCTTCCTGTAGCTCTAAGGTGAGCTCTGGGGGGTGGGTTGTGGTGGTACAAAGCTGGCTTAACGCAGCAGCTTCCCTCGCCCACTTCTTAGCGTTTCGCTCTGCCTTGGACACGTTTAGCCTTTTGGGCTTGTGCACTGGAGGTATCGGGGTGACAGCACTCAAGTAAATAGTTGGTGCAGTCACGATAGGCACACTTGCCTTGGGCAGAGTTGGGACAAAGAAAATGTTGCCAACGAAGAACAATGGGAACAAGATACTGCCAGTATCATCTCGGGCAATAAATGATGAGGTGGAACAAAGTTAGGTTTTTCTTCAGTCTTAAGTCCGAAGATGCGAGTCTCGAGCTCACGCGCTATGTAGACTTCATACAGGTCCTGAGATTGCTATTACATCAAGGTCCCCTTGGTTCTGCTTTATGTGATCAAGCTATCCCGGCAGTGCTCCAGGCGAAGCATTTTTTGATTGCTTTCATTCATCTGGAGGGGAGTGAGCCAGGTCCCCTCCATGCGTTCGATTTTTTACTTCATTTAGCGTACGTATGGACTCGTTTTTTATCGGAACACGAGAACCACAGTTTCAGGAACTGTGATAGGCTATCCATAATTATCTACAAATAAAATTAGCAGAAATCGCGTTCGCAAAATTATGTCGGTTAGTTCTATTATTGTAGTTATTTTCGTTATTGCGATCACTATGGCTAAACTTGCTATTCTGGCTTGCATTTATTGAATTATGCTAATTACAATGATTTGGGGAGAATCATCCTCATTGTTTTCGACTTTATTGGTATTACCATTATCACCGCAATTCCCAGGACTAACACTATTGTTATCCTGACTATTGTTGTTATCACTAGGCTTGGTGTCACTCATTGCGGTAACTCATGGTGTCTCCCCCCCTCACTACAACCCATATACCTCCTTCGAGTCCTCCAGTGTCAAATAACGGAAACATACAGAATCATTAATAACGTTTATAAATAGTGTTCCTATATTTACAAAGGCAATTGAAGAAAGAAATAATTCAAGGTCGATTGGTAAAAGATTGTGAGAAGTTAAGAACTAAGAACTACATAGAAAATATATTACTTTTTTAATTGTTATTTTAACATTAAATCTTATGTCATATTAAATCTTGAATAAATTAGAAATTTCCTTTCCTGGCCTTTAGAGCTCCAAACTTGTTAATTACTTCATCGAAATCAATTCCTTTCGCCAAATCACTTTCAATTGACAATATTGCAAGATCAGAAAGCCTTGACTGCCCCATGGTAGATCGCAAATAGTTCTTTATAAATTTTAGCTTTGGAAAACTCCTCTCACGTGAAGCCACAGACACACAGATCGTAAGAAATAATTGTAGGCTCACTGAGAGATATGGGAGAGATTATAGGATGCCCCATTCAGCTATGAATTTTAAAACGTCAAGTACTAACCAGTCTTTGGCTTTTTCGAGATCAATCTCTGCTGCCTTCAGATGCCTTCTCAGCCTTAGTATTTCTAATAAAAGCTCTTCCTGTGATAACTCATCATAGAAAGCAGTCAATTTTGGAATGGACACCAGTAACTCTTCTTTAGTGGCTGATATTACACTCTTGGCTTGAACAACGACTTTAATCAAAAACAGCAACTTCAAAACCACCAACATCCAATACAACGACAAAAACAAAGCGTTTTTAAGCACGTGTAGCGGGCAAAACAAACACTATTGTAGGTTATGTTAGACATGAACTAGCTAACTGTGCGAAAACCCTCAGTGGAGTGCCAGGGAGCCAATCGGCGGCCAAAAATCGATGTTTTTGACAGTTCATTAATTCATTCACTAATTTTATGTTTGACTTTTTAAAACTGCTTTTGACATATGAAACCAATACATGTCTTTATAATCATTTTTTTAAAAATGCGTTTTTATTGCGTGTGATGCATCTAAGACAAATGCAATTGGTTGTAATGTTGGATTATTTTATTTTTGTAAGCCAATCAAATTGAATTGAATGTAAATTCATAATCTTCTGTTTTTTTCATTTTGACATACTGCTAAACCAAACGGATGAAACACTTTCCCATGCCTGTTGTATCAAAACAGGGAAGCCTTGCCAAATTAATTTGTAGATAGCATCAGCTTTATTATGCTTAGCATTAGATGCTATCCTTAATAAACGCTTAGTTCTTAAAATAAATCTAAACTTCTTATTACAATTTTGCTTCAAAATCGTCTTCATCGTATAATTCGTCATCGTAGTTAACTTTATAGGTAACCACAAACGAATCATTACCATCTTCCGAAATAATTGCATTATTGGTACACCATGGCTCCAGTTCATCTCAAGTTCACAACGCAAGTTCCCCATATTTTTTCCTTCTATTGCTTTGCAAATAACTATTAAATTGAGCTTTTTTTGGTATGCTCACTTTTTATATTCTAGTGCTTTCAAATATTATCCTGAATTTCGGTTGAATTTTTTGCAATTCATTTTCTGGATATATTGTCATGATCACTAACAACCTAGTCTTCAATTTCCTAATTTTTGAATTATTATGAATCATTAGACATTGGATGCATTTGAGGTATTCACTCATTGATAATGAATTCGTATTAAAATGATCTTATTCTTTTCTATTTTAACAATTTTAACAATTAAGTTCTCATAGTACCACATTCATCAATTTTTGGAAAGTCGCAGGAGCCGCCGCTATTCTAAATGGCACACGATTAAACAATATTGTCTAGTCTTAGTGGAAAATGCACTTTTCAATTTTGATACTTCTTCTAGTTTAACTTGGTAATATACATTTCCAAATTCAATTAACCTAAAATATTTGCTCCACTTAATGTATCCAATAGTTCATTAGTGTTCGGAAGTGGAAATATTGATCGTTCTGTTATATTATTCAGGACCCGAATATATAGATATATTCTTAAGTGAATCTTATCTTTCATTTGTACACATACTAACGGTGTATTGAAGGGGGTATTATATTTTTTGGGTTATTGGGTTGGTGATAATATTTGTAAATTTAAATTTTCACTCTGACTGCAAAGCGTGTTTTATTAATTCACAAATTGACAATCCCGAACAATGTAAACCTTTATTAATATTCACAATAGATCGTACAAGTTGCAATTACAACAAATTTAATCCAAAATCAATTACACAGCTTATTACGGCACTACGTGAAGAATAGGCCTTCTCGTATAATTTTCTGTAACAGTAACAATAACCACTAGCCGTCAACCAACTCAATCACAGGGTACGTTGATCGATTGTTCTATTTACTTTGACCACAACTTTTTTCACTCCACTTCCACTTTTTATTCAATTTTACAAAGATTCTCATCACTCTCCCAATCAATTATTTATTATCAACCAGTTCTCTTTTTTCACTCTGGTTTTAATCTGTTTTCAACTCTATTTTAATTCTCCGTTTAATTCTCTTTTATCTCTTTTGTTAATTCTCCTTTATACTCACCTTTCACTTCTCTCCTTTTTAACTCTTTTCTAACTCCCTTCTATCTAACTCTAACTTCCGTGTCTTCCCTTTTATAGCGTGCCACATTTGCGGTACTTGAGATAATTTTGTTTTCCATTTTCTTTTTTCTCTGTATTACCCGCTTTTCAGCATTATCTCTGACAGATGTCGAGATATGCCCTGTTTTTCATTTTTGTGTTATGTCGAGTTTTCCTGTCATTTTGATGTCTTTGTCAAGCTGTCAAGATACGGCTTTTCCATTGTTTTTGTTTTTCTGGAATTTGAAATTTCTTCTTCATTTCGCAATTCTTAATTAACAAATACCCCAGTTTTAATTTCTAGTATGTTTTCTTCACTTGAAAAAGACAGTGCCGAAAATTCGTGAGTATCAACAAACAGGTGCGCGCCGAGCTGTTAGGCCGCTTGAGTGAAAATAATTTCCCGCCGCTCTTCATCCTTGCTGCAAAAAAGTTTCTATTATCCAAAATAAAAATAACATTTAATTAAAGTAAAAATTAAACTAACTACGGAAGAACACACATATCACATGCAATAGTTTATGAAAATTATAGTTTATTAATCACAAAACAGATAAGTTTAGGAAAGTTATAGTTTAGTACACACAAACAATAGAAAGTTAATGAAATTAATAGTTTACTACTCATACAAAATAGACTTTTCTTGCCTTGTTCAAAGCAAATTGTGAAATTAAGTCATGCATATCTAAATTATCTAGGATTTCATGTTCTATTGAAATTATTGATATATTACTTAAACGTTCCTGGAGCATAGTTGATCGTAAATAATTTTTAATTATCTTCAATTTTGAAAACGATCTTTCACCTGTTGCAACTGAGATTGGTAATGTTAATAGAATTCTGGTCACAATAAATATATTTGGGAATGTTGCCTGAAGATCATTTTGTAAAATATATAATAATATAGATTGAGGTTTAATATCTTCTTCTTTTAAAAATACCTTTATAGTTTTTATCTCTTCGAATAAATCAATTCCATTAATATCGGACTCATTTCTTTGTTCGTCAGTTAATTTCAAATGTAAATCTTTGCAGCTTTTCAAAAGTATTTCTTCTGTTATATCTTTAATATTATACATAAATCCAAATATATCATTATACGATTTTAACGCTTCGAATCTTGTTGTAATTGATATTAATGCTTGGTCGATAATGCAGAAATAAAAGTTAATTTTAAAATTTGTTTTTGGATCTAATATTGGTTCATCCTTGCCTTCATAATCAAAATTTGTTGTTTTTCTTCTTATTCTTAAACTTGAAACTTCTGGAAATTTAGGTTCTACGTGTAATTTTTCGGCTAATTCACTAGCTGATGTAAGCATTTTTTCAAATCCATTATCATTACGACAATTTTTAAAAAACTCTATTAAATCATCTAACGCGGTAACGCTTCTATTGATATCGGTGTTTGGGTTCTGTAATATTTGACTAACAACATTAATTTTCATCAAAATTTCATGCCAAATAACAATGGAACATAAATAACGATAACTTGATATTTTTAGTGAAAGAGAATTTGCCACATGTCTGGTTTTAAAGTCAATCAATTGATCATTTGATATTTCAAGAAGAGATTTATAAATTTGTTCAGTATGATACCTTAGTGGTTGTATGGCATCAATTCTACTTGACCACCTTGTATCGCTCAGGGGTTTTAATTTTAAATTCGGTAAATATTTTACTATTATCGCCCATCTTTTAGTTGACGCCGAAAAAACTACATATATTTCTTGTACTAAATCAAAAAATGTTACTGTTTCATGTGAAATATGTGCCGCATCATTAACAACTAAATTTAAGCTATGAGCAGAACATGGTACAAAAAATGCTCGCGGGTTGATATTTAAAATTCTTTTTGTAAGCCATTATGCTTTCCTCGCATATTGGCACCATTGTCATATCCCTGTCCACGCATATTATGAATATTTAAATTTAGATTTGAAAGTTCTTTTGAAACAAATTCGGTTAACCCCTCGCCCGTAGTATCTGTTATTTGATAGAAACCCAAAAAATGTTCACGTATTTCAATTTTTTTTTATTCCAAATTCACAATTCTTATTACAATAGTTAATTGCTCAGTATGACTAACATCTGGTGTGCAATCTAATATAATTGAAAAATATTTTGCTTTTCTAATTAAATCTAATATAGCGTTTTTAATACTTGTGCTAATAATATTGATAATTTCGTTTTGTATTTTATCCCTCAAATAATGAGGCATATATTTCAAATTGTTTCGAGACTTTTCAATCCGTTGTACATTCTCTTGCATAATAGGGTCAAATCTGGCAACCATTTCTACTGCTTTCAAAAAGTTTCCATTGTTATTTGCATATAATTGATTTGACTTTCCTCTTATGGCAAGGCATTGCCTAGAAAGATATTGAATAATAGATATTATTCGTTGAATTTCTTCATACCAATACTTTCGTTCGGCTTGTAATAGTCTTTGGTTCGCACTGTCAACTGTAGTATTATTTTTTAATGATTTATTTAACAATATCCATTTTTTTATATTTTCATTATGAAACTGACTTTTTTCATGTCGAGACAAAGTTAACGATAAATGTTGCCAATCAGAAAAAACAGATGAATCGGATAGACTGCTTTTATCACTGAAATCAAATATCCTACAGCAAAAACAATACACAGAATTTTTAGTAATTGAATACACTAGCCATTCGCGTTGTGTTTCTTCTCCGTTCGGCAATTGTCTTAAATAATACTTTTTTGAAAATTTACGCCCACTTGACAATGGAAATTCGAAATTTTTTATTTGAATCGGTCCTCTTTCAACAAGGTTACGTGCGGTAATACTTGATATATTATTTGCCCACATACCTGGATCGTCCAATATTATATTTGCTTCACAATTTTCGTCAGATGAATTTCCAACAGATGAATTTTCAGACCGAATTTCTGTAAAAATTTCATATTCATTCTCATCGCTATCGCTAGAACTTTTATTATCGTCAACAGATATGGTAACATTATTTTCTATTTCTATAGGTGTGCTTGACGACGCTGTTGGTGTATTTTCAAAATATTTTGAAAGCGAATTCTTCAAACTCTGCATTGATTTCAGTTTATTTAAACGCTGCTTTTTGTATTGTGCGCCAGATAAACGTTTTGTTTTTCTTCCGGTCATATCTAATGGTGCAAATAATACAAATAATAAATATCTAACGTACATCATAACACTTATGTTTAACAAAAATATAGAAAAAGTTGCATTATACTTACCAAATTCTATAATACAATCCTGCTTTCTAATCTAATATTATATATCTCTATTTTTTTTTAAATAAAAATCTTATTGATTTTTATAAATTTAAAAACTGGAAATATTAATGTTGTTTTGAATCCAAAATTCAAACACTAAATGACTTTGACAACTTGTCAAAGTTATTTAGTGTAATAGTATTTGTCAATGACAAGCCAAGACAGATATATAAAAATTAATGGAGTGCGTTCAATGATACTACACAAACTGTGTGCGTTCAGTAACAAAATAGTTGAAACTTTTTTTTTATTTTACAAAATGAAAAAATGAATTTTACAAAATGAAATTGTTGTTTTTGCAAATGCATTTTTTTAATTTGCCGCCTGCGTGCCACGCACGCGTTGCACGCCCGCTTGGAGCGCCCCTGTCAACAAACATCGATATATTACTGATTTATAGTCTTCAAACTCTCTTTTTAATAAATATATATTATAAGAACTTTTATTTCTTCCAATTTCACCACTGATTATTTTATCCATTGAATTAAAAAGAGAGTTTCTAAGACTATAAATCAGTAATATATCGATGTTTGTTGATTTAAAATTTAAAATTTAAAAAAATATTTAAAATCTAAAATATAAAAAACGTTTTTTTTATTAAAGAATTAAAAATTTAATTAAATTATAAAATTTTAAATTTTAAAAAATTAGGAAATATTTTTTTTGGTAATTAAAATAAAATATAAATAGAATACAATTAAACCAATAAATTTATTTTAAAATACGAAATAAATTTATTATCCCCCAACAATAATTATTTAATGTAATAATGATCAAATCCACTTGAAAAAGGCTGTGCCGAAACTTCGCGAGTATCAACAAACATCGATATATTACTGATTTATAGTCTTCAAACTCTCTTTTTAATTCTTTTTAATTTTTAGTTACAAATATATTCTTCTATTTTAATATTAATTATATATATTATGCGAAGTCGTAAATTTTGTTGTCCTAAAATCCGAATTAAAGCTATTATGTGTAATAGAGCCCCTTGCCCATAATTTTCATTTTCTTTATAACCCGTAGATTATCATCATCAATAGTTCTGCCTGTTTTTAGTTGCAACTCAAGCTCTTTTCATGCTTCAAAGCATTCCAAGTGTTTTGGACTTTTTCATACAATAAAATGATCGCGGATATATTTTTTCCAGTCACTGCAACCATATTCAATGACGGATGAAGACTTTTATTCTCCTTCTCAAATAGTTTACAGCAAAAACAAAACAACGAACATTTAGTAATTGAATATTATAACCAATTTCTATTTGCTACTTCACCATTAAAAAGTTTTTTCTTATAATGATAGTTGGAAAATTTTCGATTATTAGAGTCACTTGGATATGAAATATCATGAATTGTTTATGACCAATTTTGAATAACACTGCAGTGTACTGTGCCATTGGATTTTGTTAGCCATGTACCAGGATCCGTATAGCCCTATTCTAATGTTAAGCTGTTTTCACTTTCCCTATTATTTTCATTTAAAGTGGCTTCAGCATCCATTGAAGATTCCCGATTCTCTGTAATGTAGATATTTTCACTAGCAATATTATTTTTTGGTTTAAACATGTTTTAGCTTCATATCAGCTTCGGTTTGTTTTTCTTTTGAAATATATTTTAAAAGAGCGAAGCTTTGCTTTGCAATTTCTTTTTCTTTCTCATACCTTCTTTTCCTATTTTTACAACCAGATAATTTTTTCTTTTTATTTTCTTCCATGTCCATCATAAGGCTAAACAAAAAAAAATTAATAAATAAAAAATTAAAAAATATAAAATTTAACGTCCAAAGAAAACTTACTCAACTGACATTCACAAATAACTATTTTACTAAAACAAATTAATTTTTTTTAATGAATATTTGGTGCCCCAATAAACTTTTTTTAATAAAATACATAATAAAAAATCTAAGCGCCCTAGGCGGTTGTCTAGTTCGCCTATATGGTAGAGCCACCACTGTATTATGATTTATTTATGATTTATTACATATTCGATTTACAGTCTCTATTATAAGCGATTCATAGACTCTTAGTCCATATCCATTCAAGTACATCTTTTAGTTTAAAAGAGTGAGACACCCTTACTAACTTCTATCAACATTAATGAAAATTTTCATGGAATGAACATATTTAATTATTTTGCGTTCTTATTATTTATCAACAAATTTCAATAAAAGTAAATAAAATTTTCTGAATTTAGAAATATATTTACAAGAAAATAATTAAAAATGAAAAATAAACAATAGATAATTTCCAACTATTTTCGTACTAAAATCTGGTAAGTAGATCGAAATTTCCTGTACAAAAAAATTAATCAAGATTTCATAGACTCGCATAAATTGATGAAGCTGCTGACATTATTCGCCCGACATTTTGACCGATATCGTTTACGAGTGAATGGAATTTTTTTCCATTTGCTTCAATATTATCAAATAATATGTTTGTCTCCTGACCACCAACAGTGCTGGAACAGCTTAATTCTGATATTTCAGGAGATGAATTTTGGTTCAGATATTGAAGACAAGGTATTTTTGAATTACTACCATCAGAAATATCATCATCGGGTTCCATGTTATCAGAATCGTCTTCGTCCATAAAAATTTCTTCGTTGTCAACATTGCCTGATGAATCATTCCCATCCCCATCCCCATCTTTAGAAAAAGTTCCAAGTTCTGAATCATCAGCAACAGATTTCGCATCTTTTAAACTTCCCTGAGACGTGTTTTCATTTCGAGACACGTTTCTCCTGTATTTTGCTCTAGCATTTTGGAACCATACCTAAATAATAATAATAATAATAATAATATTAATAATAATAATAATAATAATAATAATAATAANAAAACATAAATTCATTGATCACGTAATATTAAAAAAAATTTTCGAAAACTTTTATACCTATATACCAACGGTGGGCAAATGCGGCTCTTCGTTGAGTAAACTGCGGCTCATTGATAATTGAATTTTTGATAATTGAATTTGAAAATTTTACTGCTTTTTAAAATTATTTTGTAGTAGGCGGCGCTTTGTTATAACAACGAGAGAGAAGCAATGAAAATAAATTTAGTGAAATTTTAGTACTTTTTATTAATGGATTTTTATTATATTTTATGTTTGTTACTTAAATTTTGAAATAATTGTTTTTAATAGCGTTTAAGTCTTTTTTAATCAAATTAATGAAATAAAAAAAATATGTAGTTCACTATGGTGGCTCTTTAAAAAATAAATTTTCGGAAAATGTCTCTCATTGAACTCATGCGTGCCCACCCTTGCTATATACCTATATGTCCAGCATCCAAACTGAAAGAAGGGTCGTTTCTTTTTAGAAAATTTATTTTGTGCGTTGTTTTGATATGAGTTTGGAGTTCACTTGTCGAACCAACCACCAGTAGTTTTAATAGTTCTAGAACACGTTTTGCATTTTGCAAAACGACCATTTAATTCTTTAATATAGCAAAACCAAATCAAATTTTTATCTTCTGATTTTTGATGTACCACAAATTTCAAATTTTCTTCCATGGCAGGGCATGTATTAAAAGTCTGTCTTGTAGGATTAAATTAACACAATTTAATTATAAATAATGCTTGCAAATTAAACTAAAAAACACAAAATTAATAAACAAAATTACCTAATTAATTTAGTTTTTTACAAGCTTAAATAAATAAGTAATTAAATATTCGTTTTTTGATATATTTTGTTTTCAAAAGTTTGTCACCGATGTTTCAAATTTAACAAATAAATGAAAAACAGAAAATCAAATCACAATAGAAACAGATAATTCTTCCTTTCAATCATATGTCTTTTTTACTCTTGTATTAGAAATGTGCGAATAGATTTTCGGAAATAAAATTATAGATGGTTTTCTTACTTTCTCCAATACATGCAATCCTAGGTTAGTGAAGGAAGAATGTACGACTACTACTTTTAATTTGATTGTCATTGACTATTTGAAATGTCAGAAATAGAAATATGACAAATAACCAAAACATATGTCAATTTTTTAAAATCATTCGGCGAAAAAAGGTGCCGGAACGCTGTTCTGGAGCGTTCCGTCAGTAAAAAAGCACTGTGCGAAAGAAAAGCAAATATATACATAGCTCATCCAACAATACATATAAAATTGCTTACCTTCACAAGTAATATGAAGTCACAAACAAAAACAATTGAAAAATTAAAAACATTACAGTGAAATTCCGAGAATTTTTGGTTGTACTAATTTATTGCATAAATACCGAAAACCGGTTTTCAAATCAATGAATACCGGTATTAAATACCGGTTAAAATTTAGCGGTATCCCGGTTTTCGGTATACCGGTATACTGGTAATGTATTCACTATTTGTAAGTACTTAGTGGTTAGTTACTGGTAGTTGGTAACTGGTTGTAATGAAGCTATTCCTTTTATAAATGAAGATAATATTTACCGATATTTAGGAACTGATAAAGGTATGACATTGATGAAAAGCTTAATAAAGCATTGAATGACACCAAATTAATAATAGAATCAAGCCTTCATCCGTCACAAAAACTGTTTGCTTATAAAATATTTGTCCATTCAAGATTTATATATTGCCCTTGGAAATGCATTCTAAGTCATATGGTTCTAGATACTGATTGCAACAGATGCATCTAAAATAGATAAAACCAATTGGGTTATGATCAAAAAATATAAAGGTTGATTAAAAATATGATAAAAGATAAATGACAATACATCAATAATGACTTCATATATGCCGATTAACTCTTTAATTAGGGGAATTTGGATTTACTCAAGCCATAGATGGATATTTAATTCAGTGTGGTTCATTTCCTAAGGATTCAAAGGAATTTACCGAAATGATCAAGAAAGAGTTAATTAAGTCAAAAGGAGCTGGCAGCAGTCTGGAGTTTGGTTTAAAGTGGATGAATGGAGAATGTAAAACTACATGTAATAAAGAATTCATCTTCGGAAAATTTAGAAAATCAGTATGGATATTAAAAGAAAAATTTAATATCAGGATCAGAATTCAAATTATTGATGGAAATATGGGGTTAGATATGGAATATAAAGAAAAAGTGAGATATATGGGATTTTCAAATATGCAGAAACATGTTCTGAACTATATGACATTATTAGTTTAATTTAAGCTGAAAAATGGCAAGAAATGAAGTGCCAAGGCTTTTAAGGTCATAGAAAATTTTAAGGTCCACCCCTTACCTACTACCCCTTACCCCTTAATTTTTATGTCATAGAAAGTTTTAAGGTCAACACCCCTAGCCCATTGGGAGGTGAGTACGATGGTCATATCCTCAAAAGTTTATGGTGGGTCAATAACCTTCAAAGGTCAAAAACCTTCGAATTTTTTCAAACCTTATAGTATATACAACATTCGACAGGTATTTCAGAGGCGAATATGATGGTTATACCCTCGAAAGTTTATGGTTGGTCAATAACATTCAAAGCGATCATGTATCATATTTAATCCAGAACGAATAATTAACTGATGAGCGATACTTCTATACCATTTTTTAATAAAAACACGAAATGACTTACTGAACTTGAAATATAATCCCTTACGGTTAAAAGAAAGATTGGACATCATGCCTAGACAGTGTAAAGTGCACCCATAAACTCAAGCAAATATCTTCAATCATTGCGAATCGAAAATAAATGCAAGACAAAATAAGCATTCAAATACTTAAAATACTTAAAATCAATAAACCTAGAAGTTGATGTTAAAATACTGCCTGAAGAAATTGATACAACTATAAGGCCAGATCTTATAATACGATCAAAGACAAACAACTTATATCACATCCTTTATCTGAAGGTGCCTTATGATGAAAAAGAAAATTTTAGCAAGACCAGAGATAGGAACTACCAAAAATATAAAGATGTTGGATGTCAAATGGGAAAGATTCCCAAATGTTGTTGGTACCTTGGGTACATGGTATAGAATGAATGACTCCATTATAACCGAAAATGATAATGTTAATTTTGATGGACGACAAATAATTGGAAATAATAATGTACACAGTAAATTGATAATAGATATTGGAGCAGATATTGAAGAAATAGGGTGCCTGATCATATTTTACAAAATATGCTACAATGAAAACTATGAATTGTTGTCAAATGTAAGACTATGTATTTAAAAATAAATTAAAAATTAAGTAGAAGCTACATGGCAGCCCAAGTGAGACAAAATCTTTGGTAGAGGAAAAATTTAAGTGGTTTGATATTGTTGATTTTTTCGAAAAGGTGGGGAGGGGTCCCAGTTTGACTTGCAAAAAATCTGGCAACCCTAGTTTTATCTCATTCAAACTTTCCAAGAGTAAAAGAGTAGCAAAGTAGAGAAATTTGAATTATAATTTATTAAAATAATTCAAACTGAAATCTTTTTCAGAAATTTGGAAAATTATTTTTTTATCTATTTTTGAGATTTATTGTTATTTCAAAATAATTTAATATGTTTTAATTTAATATTTATTTAATTTTTATTAATTTCGACTCAATGTTGGATATGGCAGTTTTTTATTTGATTTTTATCTATTTTAATACCTTTACAATACAGTCTTTGTCTTTTCAATATATTTTTCATTAATTAGCTTATTTAATTTTCGTTATTCGCGACTCAATTTTGGATTTCGCAACCCTTACTCGTATTTTTTCTTATTTTTTGGCAATTTAATTCATTTAATCATTTTTGTATTTTTTATTCTAGTTGAATTCTTTTGCTAAATTTTATTTTTATCTCTTATTCCTTACTATCGATTTCTTTTTGAATTTGTTTCAACCATGTTATTTAAACTAAAAGAAAATCAGCAAGGGTATATTGAAATATGTTAAATTGGATAAAGGTAATTTCTTAGCCAAGGCCAGTCGAAGATAACTGCTTCTTCTGAAAATTTGCCATTGTGATTGTTTGATCGAACAGTTCTTTCCTGAATTTGAAAAAAACATAGAAATAGCTGTTGAAAACACCCTTTGAGAATCACCCTTTTACTTGGTCAGGGAAAATTAAAAATCGTTTATTTGAAACCCTTGTTGAAAATCGACCAGAATTAGCTCAAAGTAAATAAACAAAATACTTTTCAGTTATTTTAACCTGTTCAAGTTACGTTCAACAAATTTTAATTGTTGTTAGAATCGTTTATATTAGGAATTGTAAATTTATCGATTAAATTTATCGGTAAATCGGGAAATGAAAATTAAATTACCGGGAAATTTTTTTTCTAAAAGATAAAATAAAGTTGACAAAAAAACAAGTTTAAATTTCCATTTCATGATTTTTATTTCAAAAATATAAAATATGAAAAATATGAAGATTAATGTATTATTATAAATCTAAACAAACTATAATAATATTTTATAAACAAATAAAAATAAAGTAAAAAAATAATAATGACGCAGAAATAGCTTTATTAACTAATAGTTTTCTATTTATTAACATTTTTTAAAAAATAGCTCCTCAAAAAACTTAAATTATTTAAAGTTCTATCCTCTAATTTTGTTTATATTTTTGTATATTTTTGAATACCCTTTCTGAATCAACACTTGTTGGACGAATTGTCATCAAATAATCATATACCATTTGAATATACTTTCCTCGTATTTTCTCTTGGCGGAAGTACTCCAATTCTTTTTTCACAATATATTGCCATTTCTTTTTGTTTTTTTGTTGTGGAACTGATCTTTCCTGGCATTCTGTTTTTTGTTTTATCAGATCGTATAATTTCTGCTTTATAGGCATTTCTACATTAACTGTTGAAGTGTCAATATTTTTATTATCTGACTCTAAACTGGTATCCAAATCAGTATGATTTAACTGAATCTGACTATCAACAATAATAATCGAAAGTATATCCACAATACTTTTGATTATTGTTGCTTTATTGGTGATATGAAAAATATCGTAGTTTTCCTGATTCGAAAAAACCAAATTAGGGTCTGTCAAATATTGCAGAACATGGAGTACTCGATTTGGTAAGTGGCACGTTAATATCAAATGTAATAGCATAATAGTAAAATAAAAACTTACTTTAGCTTTCAAAACTCGCACAAAATACAAACAAATTAACTTAGAAAATATGTAATATAATGTAATTTATTTATAAAAATTATAACTTTTTGTAAATCGTGTAAAGGACTCGTAACTCTTATTTTTAGCCAATTATAAATACGATATTTTACACATAAAAATCTCTAGCAAGGATTTTTAATTTACCGAATTTACCCGTAAATTTAAAAAATTACCGGTAAATTTACCGAGTGTTTTTTTGCCAATTTACCGGTAAAATTTTAAAAAATTTGGATTTTATTGAACCAAATAATTTAGTTTCATCATTACATTTTGTAGTGTATCTGACTTCCACATTTAATAAAAATATCAACTTAATAATTAAACTTAAAATATATTATTAAATTAATTAAATTAAAATGATTGTTTAAATATTCATTAAAAATCAATTTAAAAAAAAGAAAAACATTATTAACAATTCATGTATCTTTCGCCATTTCAATCACTAACCCACGTCAAAATCTATAAAAAATAAATGTCAATAATTCGAAAAGCTGAAACCTTTGTATCCAAGTCGAGATCTCTCTGTTGATGACCTTGATCATCGACACCTTCTATTCGACCAAAGAAATTTTCCGTATCAGCTGGACTGACCCATATGTCTTCGATTGCCAAAAGAAGTTAATGATCAAAGTTGTTCCAGATAACTATTTCATCATACGATACTGGAGTCTACATGTTCAAATGCGAGTTCATCAACAATCTCAGTACAATCACCAGATCAAGTACACATGCTTTCGTGGAAACATTGACTGCTGGAGCAAATATTTCTATGATCATTTTCAATATCGTTTTCAATAAAACCTTTATGCAAATTAGTTTCGTGTCACTACAGATGTATCTTCAGTTTTTAATAAATTTAATAGTTTTTTAGTATTTCACATTGAATTGTAATTTTTTTCTCAACTTTGCCGTCAAATGTTGATGTTGGGAAAAAACTAGAAAATAGTAAATTTTATTTTAAATGAAGCATTAAGAAGACAATATCAAGGACAAGTGACTTCAGTACAATGTCCTTCGAAATGAGATTCGATTTAGTCAATGAGGCTCTAGAAGATGAGCTGAAAAAATATGATTATAAAAATTTGGGAAACTATTTTGAACATATCCACAGTTTTTCTCTAAATGTTGTAATAAAAATAGATGTATGGGGATTAATAAATTATATTTGTTAATTAATTACTTTAAAAGTAATAGAACTCACATTGTATTTAAATAAATCCAAATTTTTATTAATAAATACATAAAAATCTTGCAAAAATTAATTATAAATAATTTATAATAGAAAATGTTGAAAAAAGTAATATTTATGAGCATGAATATTGATCTCATATCTATATATGAATCAAAATCTAAGCCTTAAAGCTTACTTTTCAATTTCTTACTTTTTCATTTCTTAACCATTTTAATAATTTATTTATTTTAAAATAATTTAATTTTAATTTTTATTAATATATAAAATTAATTTAAAATATTTAAAAATCGAAATTTTCCAATTTATAACATTACAACGAATGATATTGATGCATAATTTTTATTAAAATATTTTCTGAAAATAAAAATTGCATAATTATATTATTGATATGCAGCTCAAAAATTATTAACGGATGTAACTTTTTGTACAAAGAACCATATTGTTGTTTGTTATTGTATTTCATCTAAAAGAAAGCGACGGGATATGAACACGTAATTAACGTTTCTAGTTTTTCTTTTCATTATCCGAAAAAATCCTGAAAACTAGGAAGTTCAGAAAATAATAAATTTTCATTTAATTTATGATTGAAAAGCTACCAAATGAAGTTAATAAAGAATTTGAAAGAATTCCAGGATGACTGGAAAGTTTTTAATAAAACAAATTACTGATAAAGTTTTTAAGGAAATATTGATTTCGATAGAAGTAAAACTTCCGAGCACCAACTTTATCCAGAATTATTGAAAATCCCATTACATTGCAATAACACATTCAATAACGTATTACCACAACATAAAATAAGAGGTCATTCAAAATAATAATTGACGCAATTGTATGTGGGTTAAGAGACAATTGGTATTAATATTGGGAAAATTATAACGAGACCTTGAGTTTATTTTACAGCAGAGAACTGGACTACACATTATAATATTTTGTCATACAATTTGTACAGAATAAATGGAAAGAATTAAATGCTAAAAATTCATGATTCAAACAATCGAAGAAAAGAGATTGCAAATGAAATTTTGAAAAGTAAGAAAAGGAATAAGTCAAACTTAAAGTAATTTATAATCCCATTTAAGATTGTCTGCAAAAACATTGCCTAATCCTTACATTAAAAGGATCACTTGAAATGTAAACAAAGAAATATACGTTGGAAGCACCATCAGAAACTTGCACCAAGAAATTAATGAACACTTTTGATACTAAAGAATATAAATTAAAATCATATCCAGTGACAATGATTAAAACGTCGACATCTTTATTGACTAAATTCCTGCAATAAACATTAAAGAAGAAACCAGTAAAAACACCAACATGAATGTTTCTTTAACTTTTTGAAATATTTTAATTCCTTTATGAAATGTTTCACCATTTTAAAATGTGTTTCTCAGGTATTTTATAACTCAAATATTCAAAAAGAATAGATAAAATTGAAAATTAATTGAAATACTCCCTCTGCCCAGTTCTATTTTAGCCTTTTTCCCAAAATGGATGTCAATAGAGAATATAAAAAATTGAACGGTTTTGTAAAACCTTTTACAGTAAAAACACATTAAATAATTTTATTTTATTGATTGAACAAATAACAAAACTGCATTTTAAAGTATCACTGTTATGTATAAAAGAAATTGCCAATAAAGTCAAACTGGACTATCAGTTTTGAACAGAGGGAGTATTAAAAATAGAAAACATCAAGGAATGAAAGTCTAAGATTGTTTCTAAAGGTTGTTAAAAATATTTTGAAAACTCAAGAATTTTTTTTGAATTTTCAGTTTTATTTTAAATTTCATTAATTATTTGAATAATATTTATATCCAAAAAAATTTTCGAAATAAAATTAAAAAGAAAACAGAACAATTGAACATTCCAGTTAAGTTTTAAAATAAATTTTAAAAAATTGTTTCATAATTGGCAAGATAGCAAGTCCTATCTTGTCATTTATTAATTATTTAGCAATTAATTAATTAACATTTAATTTCTTTAATTTGGAAAAACTGAAATATATATATATATATATATATATATATATATATATATATATATATATATATATATATATATATATATGCGTAATTTCTAAGATGCAATTTTGTGAAATTTTTTTTCTATTACACTATTATTATTATTTGAATAAAACTTTGGCATTTAAATTATCGATCAGTATTTTATAATATTCAATAGAAAATAAATTAAATATAGATTTTGAGTAAAAATAATAATTATAAATTTTGAGAGAAAATTTTTTAAAATAAAACCTCCGAAAATGACTATGAGCGATTAAATTTCAAATATTTATGTATTTCCGTTACAGGTTATTTATTTCTTTATAAAAAGGATTTACATATGTAACCTTACCAGAAAGAAAAATGTTGAAAATATATTTAGCCTTTTATTTAGTTGTATTATATATACAATTATGTTCTGGAGAAATATTCAAATATGAACTATATAGCCAATCTGAAGCTGATATCGAAAGAAATCTCGAAGTTCGATTTTGTCAACATAGACTACTGAAAGCCATTACTACCCTTTGTAATAATGTCAACATTAATTATCTTAGACACTTTTTTGCCAATCGAACCAACATAATGCATCGTAAGACTTTTTAATAATAATAATAATAATAATAATAATAATAATAATAATAATAATAATAATAATAATAATAATAATAATAATAATAATAATAATAATAATAATAATAATAATAATAATAATAATAATAATAATATAATAATAATAATAATAATAATAATAATAATAATAATAATAATAATAATAATAATAATAATAATAATAATAATAATAATAATAATAATAATAATAATAATAATAATAATAATAATAATAATAATAATAATAATATGAAATAATGATTTCTTGGTAGCACTATAAATTAAATGTTAAGCAAGTTAGCTTTGGCTGCGAATATGTATAAAATGAAAAACTTTTGATTATCAGATAATCTTTTTTAAAAGACTTATCTTATTATTTACTTTTTTAATTATAATAATGATAATTAATATTTATTATTATTAATATTATTAAATGAATTTTTGTTTTTAGCTATTTACAAACACGTAATTAGACCACAATTAGTGTCAATGGCGAAGATTGGTAGATATTATTCCCCGGACAGTATTAACTGTAATGCATATAAAAAGTCTTTAGTTGAAGAGTGCTGCTGCAAAAGTTGTACGATGCTGAACTTGTTCAAATATTGCCCTTCAGATGACGAAGCTCGTTCTTTGAAATTCATAAAATAATTCATTGTCAATAAATATTTTTGCAATTTAATTTAAATTTAGAATATTTGTCTATATTTCATATTTTTTGTTTAAATCTTGTTTGAAAAATATTCAAAATTTTAATTTTAACTTTTTTCTGATCAAAAGGACTAAATAATGCCGATTACTTAGCGTTGCAAATAATATAATAAGTATTATTTTAATTACTTAGGTTTGTGTACATAATCAAAATTTAAAGTTGGGACACATCTTTCCCATGACCGTGAAAGATTTGAGATAAAAAAGAATTGCTATATAATGTTAATAAGATTTTGTATTATTCAATTCAAATATTTTTTACAAACGATATTTTTGAGTTACATTAATTTTAATTAATTCTGTTAAAATTTTGTCATTTCAAAAATATTTACTGTATTTTAACATAATTTATAGTCAGAGGCGGTTTTTAACAGTGTCGGGGCCCCTGGTGATAAAAATATTGGGCGCCTACCCTTTATATTATATGAAAATAAATTTCCTACGTTTATTTTTATCATGTATTTAAAAAAACAATTTTAATTAAAATTTAATGAAAAAACTTAAACAAAAAAATTTCATTTAAAAATTATTTCTATTATAGAAATTCTATAAACTAAATTATCAAAAAATAATAAAAATAAAAATGACCACAGAATTACTGTATTTATAAAAACTATCTATAATCATATCACAATTAATATTGCTCATCACTTCATATTCCATATAAAGTAATGCCATATAATTTAACTTTTCTTCCTTTATGGAATTTCTTAGGCAATTTTTGACCTTTTTCAAAACGGAAAAACTTCTTTCCTCAGAAGCTTTGGAAATGGGCAAAGTCAAAAAAATACAAAGGATTGTCTCAGCATTAGGAAATGTTGATTTTAATTGTACAGTAATTTTATACAACATAGTGGCGGATATTTTGTCATTATCAGAATGATATTCGTCCAAAACATTTATAAACTGTATTACTTCATCTTTAAAGGGATGAGGATCAATATCATTTTTATACATCTCAAATAAATTTGCAATATTATTGTTTTTTAAATCTGTATTTAGGTTTCGTTCAAAAAATATAGTGAAAATTTGCAATAAATCTTTGTAAATTTGGATTCTTCTTGAAATCTCCGATATTAAGGAGTCTCAGATTACATAAAATGTATTAAACATAAAATTTTCTCTTGCTGAAAATGAGATATTTCTTTGACTATTGTTTTCGTCAAAAAATGCTTTTATTTTTCTTGCACCAGTCGGTGCATTAAAACCTGCATTATTAGAAATAAGTTTGACTTGTTCTTCTACTTGGTGAAATTGGTCGCGATATTCGTTAATAAAATCTCGGGGAGATTTCATCGAACGAGTCCCATTTGATAAATTATTTTCCACCAATTGAAGAGATTTGCTTGTTGCATCTGATCTTTGTAAAATGGAGTTCCAAAGAAATTTCAGTAGGTAGATATGAGCCCCATGAATCAGTATGAGTTATCGCGCATATACAGTCTCCCTCCCCATCTTGATTGATGATTTATTGAGCGTTTGATCAATGAGTTATCGCGCATATAATTATTTTATGCGTATAGTGATTAGAGAGTCCTATTATTGATTTTTAAGTGAAAAAAGTGCAAAGTGACCTTATAATTAAGAGGTAGGGTGGACCTTAAAATTTTCGTTGACCTTAAATTTTGACCATAAATTTGCGAAAATTAGATATTGACTTCAGAATTTGATCTTAAAATGGCTTAAATTGACCTTCAACTGTCCTCAAAATGACATTGCCCTTAAAATTTGATCTTACGCTGACCTCAAAATTTTCAATGATTTTAAGTTGACCTGGGCTCACTACTACCTACTGAGAACAACAACAATTAGCTCAGAGCAAAACAATTGAATCTAAAGTTGTGAAAAGGACAGACTAGCGAAATTAAACTGAGACGAACCACCAATCTTTACATCAATTACTAACACAGAATAAAGATTAAATTTATTAAATCCAAAGATCAAATTATAAATTAGTATAAAAGATCGTAACAATCAGTGACTTCCTATTATTCCCAAAAAATTCAGAATTTGTCGTTATTAAATACACTTTTTAAAAGATTAATTCTTTTGTTATATTTTAGGTGTTTTGATATCTATTATTGTAAATTACAGATTTAATTAAAAATAACGTTTCTCATTTGCTAACAACAATAATGCCGCATTCCATACAATATAAACTCTTATTCATTAATACAATAGATTACCATTTTACAGCAACCACCAATAATTCAATAATCCTCACTAAGCACAGGTACACTGGGAACCGCAATGAACCTCCCATAATTATATGTATATCTTTTATTGGTGCAGAAATTCTGGGGACTCTACATCAGTATGGTTCGTATAGGAAACACTCACCATAAGGGTAGTTTCTCATATAATATATTCTACCAACGTTATTGTCAATATTCACATTATTATATATCAATTTCTAAAGAAAATAATTCTTATGGTTGTGGTAGCAGCAAAAATTTTATACCTTACAAAGGTAACTCAATGTCTGGCAAACTTTAACCCAACAGTTGTAAGAAGCTAAATAACATCTGATTATCATTTGTTAATTAACATATTACACGGGGAAATTAATTTCTGATCAATAATTTTTATGAAAATAAATTAAATATCAAAAGATAGCAGAACAAATGTGAACAAAAAATTAAGAATTTTACTTTTAAAATTAATTATCAGTAAAAAAAAAGAAGATTCTTAAAGTTTCTTAAATTTGAAATAAAAATAATGATTTTACATTTTTATTGACTTTCAAAATACAAGCTCAATAGGTTTTAAAATTTAAGTAAGAATTATAAATAAATTGAAAATTGTATTTTACAGATAAATAATATAATTAAAATTTCTCATATTCAAAGATTTATTTACAGTTTAAATTAAAATATTAAACTTTGTTATACTGAATAAAATTGTAAATTTAGAACTCTAATGATATTTGAATACTATACATAATATTAATGTCCTGTTTCTAATTTTATGTAATAACTATTTTATTAATATGGCATCAGCAGTATCTCAAAGTAGTATTGCTACTGTTGTTGAAGATTTAGTTTCAGATCGAAGCATTCCATTAAAAATATGTATGATTGTTCTAAATTGTCTTCAAATAATTTCAAGTTGGATTGCTGTTTGTTTCTTTTTTACAAGTATTCAGGAGTGGACTCCTATGGAAGTTGGTATATCGGGAGGATTTCTCATTGTCGGAAATTATATTGGTAAATATTAATTAATTAATAAAACAACAAATATGTTAAAACTGTACGAAATTTTAATTATGTAATTTATCAAAATAAACTGAGTTAAATATTGTCAAGTTTTACGCTGTTTTGATTTATTATAATTATCATTTAAGGTAAATTGTGTAACTTCAATGAAAGAATTATTTAATTCAAAATTAATGTGTTTCATGTTTTGGCAAATTATCTTCATTTCTTTCAGACCATATATGTGGATTTTCGGACCGCTTTTGATTGTGTTTGTTGAAAAAGGCTGTCTTAAAAATTATTTTGTTAAACAGAAAAAGAAACATTAATATATGATCTGGAAGCAATGAAATTGAAGGAATATGTAAATAAAAATAGACCCAATCTGTAGCTTCCCACATAAATAAAAAAATCTTATATATAAAATTAATAAATTAAATGTTTTTTTTTACTTTTAAAAGTTCCCGGAATAGCAAATGGAATTATTTATTGGAAAAGATGGAAACGATCGACACCAGGTTATCGTCGAAGAATGGAAGAAGAAAATAAACAAGCTTGGGTTTGTTTAAGAATAGCACTTTCACTTTTGGGAATACCTACTGTAGGCAGGTATGGACAAATGAGTTCGGTGAAATATTGATTAATTGATTATATAGGTATATTGAAACAATCATGGTATCTCGTAAGCTGGACGATTTAGAGAAAAAGCATCTTCATACATCAGTAAATACACATAAAGAAGGAAGTCAACTAAATCCTGTTGGAACTAGTCGATTAGGTTCAATAATCAACCAAAAGAATCTTGAACGAATGTCGAAATCTGGAATTAACCAATCAGTTGTGTCAGGTAAATCAATTATAAAATTTCTACAATAAAACATTTTGGGTTTTGTTTGTTTAAAATGAGAACACAAATCATAGAGATATGTTTATTTAAATTTTATTAGCAGAATTTAATAAAAATACGAATAATATATTTAAATTTCAATTCCTTTCAATTAAGTTTGATTTAAATCAGCGGTTCCCAAAGTGTGCGCTGCAGTGATCCAGGGAGGCAGTGATGGCTACAGGTGCATTTGGGGCGGATGAATAACTGTAAGGGGGCGGTGAAAGTATAAAAATAAGTCAAGAAGATTAGTTAAATTTATTTATGAATTCCGCTTATGATGCTTCATTTTTCTCACTTGCGTCGATGTATGTATGTACAATCCCGCAGCGCTACTGTTCATGTTATGGTATTGAATTGCTAGCGTAATATAACTGTAAGTTAAATGGTTGTGATATTGTCACTAGTTAAATTCAACCAACAAATTGTGCGTCTAATGTTGTAAATAATTGTAAATAATTGTTGTAAAAAATATCCTAATTAGGTTCTGTGTTTTTTATTCATTATCGTCTCCGTACCGTCGGGGAAAGGAAATTTAAAAAAACTATATAGCGATAATTTACTATAGTAAATTGATAAAAAAACAAAAAATCGAAAATTTAATCAACACAAGATTTGAGATCCTATAACTTACAAAAGAAAATTAGAATTGAACAAAGCGAGATTAAAAACCAGAGCAAATTGTTATCTGAAGAGAAAATTGAAAATATAATCGTACAAAGAGATTGTCATACAAAGGAAAATTAGAATTGAACAAAGTGAGACTGTACCAGAGTAAATCGTTATCCTAAGAGAAAATTGGAAAGATAACCGTACAAAGAGATTGCCATACAAAAGAAAATTAGAATTATACTAATCGGCAATCGAAGTCAATCTCCTTGGTATATTTAAAGTAGCTTATGTTCATTAATAAAATTACAATTTTATGTTGATGGTTTGTTAGTCGTTTTGATATTTATATTTTTATTTTATTCTTATTTGTATTGTAATACGCACTACATACACACACCCCGATTGTCCCGCCACATGTTTTTATAGATGACTCTATCGGGTTCTACAAAATTTCTCTATCATAAATTCAAACACTAACAGTACAAACCATTATACACATAAATTTACAATACCCAAATATCACAACAGTGAGTATTATTTATGTCGCGAAAGTGCGATTTCTTTTATTTGTGTTACTATGTTGAGCATAAAGGTGCTGTTTTTGAGTTGACTATTACATGGCTTTTGTGGTGGGTTGTTTTTTTGTGTTCTTAAATAAATGAGCGATACACAATTTAAAATTACACAACTATTAGTTAAAATAAATGAAGGCAATTAAAATAAAGTTAAATTAGTTTAAAATACAAATTTTTAAGTACAGATACGGTGAAAAGGTAACAAATATCAGTATTATTTGATTATTCATAATGTGATAACGTTTTGCAGGCCTTTTAACAGTTACGCCCTTAAAACCTAGCGATAAACGTTTCGCGTGGTTTCTCGACTTTCTATCGATGCCCTCGGGGCTTTGATTTCCCTTGGGTAGTGGGAATATGCAACTCATATATATTTCTGCTTAAATGCTATTAAAATTGAAAAAAATCTAAGGGGGCCCTGAAATAATATTTTTTTATATTGCATTTATATTCAAAGGTAAAAAAATTATTCTATGTAACATACAATCTTTTAGTAATATAATGCAAAATTTACTAAATTTAGTTTTATTAAAAATACATGGAATACTTTATCTTCATTTATTTTCAAAATATAAAACAAAACATTGATCTGTAGTTTAAAAAAGATAAATTGATAATGAAAATTAAAATTGAAATAAATGACGTCACAGATGACTAATCACGCATGACTCACCCGTATGACTCATCTATGTGACTCATTGAGGGTGACTCGGCGAATTACTCATCAAATGACTTATCAATTCAAATTTATAAAAGGTCAAATACTGTCAACCTTTATGGGTATCATTCGAAAGGTCTCGTTGAGCACTATCCAATGGTCATATCCTTGAAGGTCTAATTTGTATCCTTAACCTTCAAACGGTCAAAAACCTTCAACATTTTAAAAACTATGTAATATAGGTATCATTCTAAAGGTAATTCAATATGTAGTTCAATAGTCTAAACTACCGCAACGTAATATTATTGTCGAAATATGTGTTAACAAGTTGAAAGTATATTACAAAGACAATGCAGTTTAAATTCAATATTAACAAACACCCTTCAATCCATGTGCAAACTCAAACAATTACTAATAATAATAATACTTAGAAAAATTTTTTCAAAAGTATAATAATAATAATAAAGTGATGATTTCTTGGTAGCAGCATTTATTATTTAAAACAATAAAGTGATAATTTAAATTTTAAAACACCGGAGCTTTGAGAATTGAACATTCCAACAATGTGACATTTTCAAAAGTTTCATGAAATTATTTTAAAAACTTTGTAATTAGCAAGAAATTAAACTAACTTCTATTAATTTTAATAGGTTTTCGAGTATTTTTAATGAAATTAAATAATCTCTAATATCAAGATAAATTCAGTTATTTTTTACTTTAATCTTTAATATAAAGATGTAAATCCTTAAAAGTTGCAAAAAATCTGTTGTAATGGTGTAATTACTAAGCTTACACAGCTTTATATCTCAAAATTAAGTCAACGTAACTATTTTCAGCTTGCATCGTAAAATAAATTTAATTAAAATACATTGCACAATATAGCAACAGCCAAATTAACTGAAAAAAAACTAATCCAAGGAAGACTAAGTTGATACACTCAATGCTAAAGTTTGATATAATGTGGTGTTTATATTAGAGGTAGCTTTTTCACAAATATCACAAAGCCATATAATGTTTCATAATCAATAAAGTCGCCATTTTCAATACTGGACATTTGTTTGATTGTGAATTATTGATTGCTGTTGTAGAATCGCAAACTAAAATTGCTGAGTAGTCAAATTTTGAAATAATCACACTATGAATAAATAATTTAAGATGACTTGATTTGTGTCGTGTTTTTTTCTTGTAAGTTTCAATCTTTTCCCAGGGCTCTTCAATGAAATATAAGGAAATATGACATTTATTTATACAAGAAACCAGTAAAGTTAGTTTATGACAGTTTACATGCGAGTTATTTTTAAATAACATTTACGCGTTTAAACTGTCATTTTTTGTTTTCTCTTTTTAATGTATTGAAATTATGTGTGATTTAGTTGAATTAAACATAATCCAGTAACATAATCCAATTAAACATGATTTAGTCTACCATTATTATCTTACTTATACACTGAATAGAGGTTGTCAAATTAGTATTGTATTTAGTATTTGAAAAATAATAATTAATTTATATCTACTTTGCACAACTTATACCAAATAGGTTTCAGATGAATAAGCATATTATTGAGATCTGTTTGTAAAATTCGGTTCAATTTTGTTAGAATTGAAGTGATCTATTGTGTATTTTATTATAAATAAATAGTGATTATTTTGGCTTACTCTAATCATGTCAACAATAATACCGACGTTAATCTTTTTATTCATTTTATTATTATGTTTCCTTAAATTAATTTATCTATATAATAATTTGGGAACTTGCTAAGTATGTCAAAACTAAAACAAATTTATTAATCAATTGTCAGCTGAAAAAAAATCGAAAAGGATCATATTAAATATCTTCCAGGTAAAATAAATAAGATTTGAATAAAATTTTACAAACGGTTTACACATCGCAATTATTAAGATTTGATGTTCTTCATTCACTTTCCTAAGTTTTTGTTGCTTAAAGTTTTTGAACTATTATTCGTATTCAACAAAATAATATAGCACAGAACATTCCTAAAATTCGTTTAATTTGTTTGAAGGGTGAGTTAGCGAGACATTGAATGCTTGATTGAATTCTTACATCAAAAATTTGAAATGGTAGTTCAACATTGTGAGGTTTTACTGCAACCTAATATTATTACATTTTATAAATGTACCTTTTATAAATGATATAGCAACAATTTATTATTATAATAAATTTGAAAACTGATTAAATAGCTTCAAAACAATTAAGTGTTTAATAACAGTAGTATGTCTCTATTATTTAACCTTTATCTTACCAACATATTTTGACGTTAACTACCAAAAGTGGGAAGGTGAATAGCATCTTTCGTATTAGAAAATTTAGAAGAAATAACATTTAATATATCACAACAAAACGGAAAAATGCACAATCAGAAAACCGGTTTTCAAACTAAGTTCAAACTAAGTTTAAGCACTTTTAATTTTAGTATTTTGTCAAACAAAATTTACCCAAGCTTCAACGTTTTTGGAAATTTAGAAAATGAGTTTCATTTCAAATGATTTAACATCTGAATACGTATCAGTTTGTTTTTTCCATGTAAGCGTATATTAAGCAGATTTAGTTCGGAAGTCAAAAAAGTCAAAACCCCAAGTCAAAAACTCATTGGTTGAAAGTTTGTGTAAACAACCAAAAGAATCTTGAATGAATGTCGAAATCTGGAATTATCCAATCAGTTATGTCTTGTAGATCAGTTGTTGGAAAGTTTGTATATTGCTTTTTCTTTCATTTTCGTGAAGTTAAAATTTTCTTTCCTCTAATCAAAAATCGTTAAAGTACTGTTTCTCGGCTTAGCCATCTTACTTCACAATAATAAATTACATCAACATGTGCAGCTTCCAAATTTTCCCAAATATTTTAGAATTTGTGGTGAGTAAACCTATTTTTTCTTATAAAATTAATAGTAGATATAATGGTATCCATTATTTCTTTCCACAATAAAACCTTGCAACACAATGTTTCTTGATGAACAATACAGTGAAATATAGATGGAACTTTAGATTTAAACTCTTGCAATTTATATTTGACTCTTCCGACAACGGAATGTGTTTTCCGCTGTCCATGATGATTCTCGTTAATTTATCGAACCTCAAGCCGCTTGAATAGTGCTTCGTGCACGTGGTGAAATAAATCCTCTCCTGTTGTAGTTCCTCTTAGACTGCACCTTTTAATAGCTACTCATAAACAGAAAAGGTTTCGTCGATTCCTCGTACAAATATAAAGAATTGTGGGGTATCCGACAAGTTCCTACTTTCACCCATCGCAAGAGAGAAGCATGTGAAAGACTGCGCTTTATCCCTAAATTTACCATGCAAGCTAACATCCAAATCTTCGGTTAGTCGGGTGCAAGTTTTAGTAGAAAGACTAACGCTTTCAAACTTTATCCGCGAAACCTAATACACACTCTTTTACAAGTTTACTGTCGGTAAATTGGTGAGCACACTTTGCTATTATCTCTTTTACTCTGTAGCTAACACGAATAGCTGATTCACTTTTGTATGTCACAATGTTAAAGGTATTCTGCTGATTTTTGAATAACGATTTCAAGTTAATTATTTGGTTCAAGATTCCCCATCAGTTCACAGCTCCAGTGAAGAGCGACTGTTTGAAGTTTTTAAGCTTGTATAGTGTTTGTACATAAATCTAACCATAATAATTATTGTCAATTTGGACTTTTTTGACAAACAAATTATTTGCGATCAACAATGACAAACGAACGTCTGTCTGGATTAGCATTAATTTCAATAGAACGCGAACTGGCCGAGAACATTGACTTTGAATCGACTATAAATCGTTTTGCTTCAAAGAAATCACGCAGGAAGCTATTTAAATAATAAATAAACTGGTATGTTTGTTACATCAATAAATTTACTAGAATAAATTTACTGAATATAGTGCTTTATAATAATATTAGTATTCACTCAATACTCGCGAAAATAAGTAGTACCATGTTCATAATTTGTGGCGCCCTCTGAAAATTTTCCTCGCCCCCCCCACGCACCAAAATCTAAATCCGCCACTGATTATATTATATTATATATTATATTGGTATATTATAACTTTTAACATGTTTTCTTTTATTTCATTTTGTATAAACTTATTATTGTCAACAAAACTAGTATTGCTTTTTTATTAGTTCTTTTTCTAATTGAAGAATAAATTTTTGCTGAACATCCTTATCGTAATTTTATTAAATAAAATAGAAATGATCCAATGTCAATTTGGGAATCCTACTTATACAAGTTTTTATCTGTAAACCTCCTCCCCAAGTGTACCAAACAAATGGAAAATCGCAAAAAACGAAAGAAATTAACATAAATTAAAAATTACATCAATGTACGAATTATGTATATATTTTTCCAAATAGATATTTAATAATAATTGCACAAAAATGTTATTAACTAAAATAATATAAATGAATAATTGTCGATTTGGTGAATAATTAAACTTAAATTTCTGAACATTTAAAATAAGTTTTATTAAAATTGTTTTAATGATGAGCCAATAAATAAATTCAGTGTTTCAGTTTATTGTCACATCTACTTATCTAATATTTTAAATAAAAGTGTAATAATAAATCTAACCAAATTAGTGTTATTGATTTGTTTTAATGAGCGTTGATTATTTATTAAATTTATTGAGTTACTATTTTGTTTTGGCAATTAATTGATGTTTAGTAATACAAATTTCCATTAGTTTATAAATAGGTACCTAGCTCAGGGGTGCCTAATTTATGATGCGCATATCAAAAGTAAAACGTTTTATTGGCAACTGTAGCAAACTCATAGGGAGCAGTCGACTCCTCCCTCTACAATATTTTGCAAGAATTGTTCATAACTATTTAAAATTTTTTCAGCCCTTTATTATTGCTTATCAGAAAGATGACATTTCATTAAAAAATTTCAACTTTTAATGTCATAAAATAATCGAAATTAGTTATTGAAATACAATATATTAAAACAATAAATGGCTTAGTTTTTTGGATTAGCCTTGATTGATTGATTTTATAACACCTAGCGACCTAGAAATGTTATTTTGCAATTATAACATGCAAATAGTAATGCATTTCAGATGAAATAAATGTTAAATATTTCCTAGTTTTTGAAAGTATATTTATCATTACTTTTTGCTAGTCTAACTAGCTGATTATTGTTTTTAATAATATAATAAAATATCTGATTAAAACATTATGATTTATGGTATTGTAATAAACACAAATTATTTTAATTGTTTTTAAAAAAAAATGTTAGGTATGCTATTTTAAAATTAAGGAATAATATTATAACTTACAAATCTACTCCAGTTATATTCCATAGTATTACTACCTTGTACATGGTAAAATGATATGGAAATACCAAAAATGTTGACATTGAATTTCAGTTTAAAATAGTGATCCTAACTTTGACACAACATTTTAGTCTTGCCACGTTAACACTATTAGTAGAGTGTATTTTAATATTTTCATTTGAATTTTACAAAATTTAGTCTGAAGGTCTTTGAGAGGACATTATTGCCTTTGTGAAGGACCGAAGCAGCTTATTACGAAAGGGGGCTGAGTGGCAACCCTTCCAGGATTACTAAAGCGTTCGATACATTAAAAACTTCCAAACTGTAGCTTAAAATTTGCAAATTTGCAAAATATGGGTTTTAAAAGTTTATTCTTAATCAAGTTTCCAAATTAATCTTCTATACTTAACCGTCAAGTTCTTTAACAAAACTTATATATCCTTATATATATCCTTATATTTGTTTAAATGAATATATTGTCAACGTATATATTTTTAATGAAGGTGTGAATGAAATCTATAAAGAACAAAATTTTCACTTCACAAATATTTGAATTTTGATTTCTAGAAAATTTAATTTATAATGCAAATTTTTTTGGTTAATAATAATTTTTATTTACAGGTGCATCTCAAACGTATAATATTGATGGGATGAATGAAAATAGTCAAGATAAAGTAAGAAAAGCTAGAAGGCAGTATAAGCGCTGTGAACATGATGGAGCACAAATGGCATTATTGGCAGGTGCTGCTGGTGCAGGTCCTTTAGCCATAGCTTTCGTGGTTCTATATCTTCAGCGAATAGAAAGAATTAACATGTCAATAGATCAGGGTAAGTTTTTCTTCATTGAATATTGTTGTTTTATTTCATTCATCATAATAATCTTATCCATAATAATCTTATCCATTATTATTCATTATTATCCATAAATTGATCCAGTAACCGATCATGAGTATATAACCGAGTATATAATATATATATTATATATATTATATATTAATATATATATTGTATATTATATATCATGAGTATATAACCGAATATGAGTATATATGAAATATGATTAATAAATTCCACAAATTCTAGGGACATCCCCCATTCTTAACTTTTTTAATTTAATTTGAAAACTAGTCTTAACTTCTAAAAATTTCGTTTCATAGACCATAGCAATATTGTATACTTACCTGGCGCGAAGAGAAATCTTCGCGTCTCCTGCATAGTACTGATGAGAGGCAAAAGCTCGAAACTAGTCTACTATTGGGATTTGCACTGGGTATCACAAAGCTTGTAATGTTTATATTATCTTAATGTTAGACATCCGTAAAAAAATTTACACCATTACAAGTTAAAAAATGCTAAAGGTTTACGGATGTACTTGTAAACAGTTTCTGTGTATAGACGGTTTCTGCAGAGATGAATATGATTTTTCATACGCCATGTTTACAAGTTTGCAGATATTTTTTCTGTGATTTAGCTAATTTGCAAGTGATGTGATTGCCAGTGTAGCAGGGAAAGTATGCAATAGAGTTGAATCAGCAATATTGTATACTTACCTGGCGCGAAGGGAAATCTTCGCGTCTTCTGCATAGTACTGATGAGAGCTAAAGGCTAGAAACTAGTCTACTATTGGGATTCACAGTGGGTATCACAAAGCTTGTAATGTTTATATTAGCCTTATATGTGTCTATATGAAACTTTCACTGAGATATAATATGGTATCAACAAAATTTGTCTGTAACTATTTCTAAGTAATTCTGGAAAAATAGGCTAACGTCACATTTTTTATCCACAACATATAGATATTTACTTTTATTTGTTTATTTATAAAACTAATATATACTTGTTTAGGATCGGCTGTTATCGTAGCTGCGATATTGAATGTTTTGTGGCTTAGTGCAACTTTGACTCATTTTTATCCATCGAGACATGTTCAATCTGAAGCAGAATTTGAAAGAGGAGTTTCAACAAGTAATATTGGGGCTATCATTCTTTTGTATATATCGCATCTTATTCAAGTTGTTTTAAGAATTATTTGTCTGGCTGTTTTTGCAAATTGGTTTACTTATTATGTGCTTATTGTAATAGGATTTCATTGGATAGTTGGGCTAGTTATTCTTATTGTGTATAGATTTCATATGAAAACTAAAACTCTTGGAAACTCTATGATTTCATGTTCTTCCTTCTTATCCGCACTGTTTTTTGGTTATGTTGGGATTTTCGATTTTGTTAATGGAAATGAAGGAAAAACTAGGTTGCGATATCTTGTTTTTTACTTATTTTATTATATTGAAAATATTATTATGCTTGCACTTTGGATTTCGAGATTTCCAACTACACAAATTCGTCATCCTATTTCTTTTGTTTGTGTTATCTTAGGTTTATTTTGGCTGGGATTTTTATTTCTTCAGTTATACTTATACTATTTTAGCTATAGCCCATATGGTTCTAGTGTAATTGGATGCTGTAAAGGAAAAGATAGGCAAAAAACTGTTAAGTATGTCGAAGAAGTAAGAGAGCCTGTGTTTGGAGTACCTTTGTCTCAGTCAGCAGTTCCTTTATGGCAACATCAACAGCCAGACAATGTACCGAGTTCTCGTATTTCCGGAATGAGTAATCCCAGTTATAAATATGGACGACTTAATCCATTAGATCATGGAAATACTCCCTCAATAATGTCTATACCGTCTGCAAAGTCACCACCTAGTATTTTAAGTCAATCGCCAGGATACCCAAATCAACCACCGGAGAAACAAAGGCCTATTTCTTCTCGAAAGGCTCCTCCAGTTATAGAGCAAAAATCAAGAAAGGAAAATGCAAAACCTGTTGCTAAACGTGATTTTTCAAGTGATTCTTCGTCATCAGATGAAGAACTTCCGAAGTTCACACCTAAGCCTATAAGAGACTCTTTTAGTCACCCTAATCTATCTGGTCCAATATCTTCAAATTCATCGGAATCATACAGCCAGATAAAAGAACCTGAAGTTATTAAAAGTAAATACAGGGCAGAACCAGTTAATATAACAGCTAGTAGTCCTCATGGGTCAAAATCTATGGACAATATTTCTGCAATGATCCCTGCCATGGTACCTACCAAGAAAACTAAACCTATTGGGGCACCAATCAGACCAATTTCCAGCCATGGTCAAGGTCCACATAGATCGCAAAATAACACAGGAAGACCAAGAAATCCTCATTCTCAAAAACGAAATCCAAATTCACTTCAACCAAGTAATATAAGAAAAATTCGGTAACATTTATTTTGGGATATTCAATCTAGATTTGTTAGTTGTTATTTTGGTAAATTTTCTTATATCATTAAAAGGCTGTGAATGTTTTCTGTGAGATGAAAATCGGGCATATCATGATTTTATGAAGTTTTGATGTACATTGTCTTTTTTTGATATTGTATTGTATTTAATAAATACTTTCTTAACAGTTTAGCTATTGTAAATTATAAAACCTCATGCAAATAACTTATGAAAATACATTTTATACTATATTATATAATTTACCCGTCATATGGTAGTATTAACATTTTACATCATAAATTTATATAATTAACCTTTTAACATGGGTGCTTTCCTATGACGACCATCAAAATGACAAGTCTGTAGTGGTCACTTCTAGTAATAACTTAGTACGAATGTGTAAATGTATTAGTATAATGTTAGACTTGGTCCAGTCCGATGTAGATTAGTTATAAAAACTATGACGAGGTAGCACATTAAATGGAGAAGTTTTCAATGACGAATTTATTTGTCATGTCCAATTAAAAGTGAATTTTTCAAATATTACTTTCCCGAAAAGAAATTATGCATACAAATTGTCGAAAGTGACCTCGTTGTGATCGTTCGAAAGTTCATTTTCGGTTAATATTGAATATGTAACGCTGTCGATCAAAAATAAGTTAAGGTAGTTTTCCACGTCGACTAATTATATAATGAATAAGGGGTAAATCTATGGAATTCTATGTTAATATTAATCTTACAATTGAGAAATCGGTACTATTAATAATAGCATGCCTAGTGCGTTTAATAATTTATATAATAAATAGAGAAATTTTATAGAAAACATTTTTACATAATATAGACAATGATTTATTTTTGTAACTAGTTCAATACTTTCCTTACAAATTCTGAGAAATAGAAATACTTATAATAAGTAAATAACAATATTGCAGTTATAATAATGATATTTCAGAATTTAGAAAAATTTATAAATTTATATATATATATGATTAAAGTATTATAAAAGAGTGATTAATTCAATGTAAAAAGCCCATATATTTACTCGGAAAATAAAGTAAAAATCTTTCATTGAGTCATTGGGAATTAAAATTAAATTCGGCATTGTTTTCCAAAAATGCTATATTAAATTTATTTTATATATTAAAACAATTCCTTCAATTAAAAAATTTCTCAATCAAAATTTTGCATATATAATAAGGTAAATTTGCTTGCAAATAAAATTGTAATCAAAATATTTAGATATAAAAAATTTAATTTATAAAAGTTCAAAAATTAAGTTATTAATTTAATTTTCTATTAATCTGAATTTTGTGCTTTTATCAAAGTATACAATTTTTAGACATAAAAATGACTTCCAAAAGAAAGCAATGTAATGAAAATCGACAGTATAATAAAAGTTGGGAGTACGATTATTTCACATCATTCACAATGATAATTTGATATGTTTGATATTTAAAAATTCAAGCAAAACAATAAAAAGTTTTAACGTTAAAAGACATTTTGTCCAGCAGCATCCAGAATATGAAAATTTAACCGGTGAAATAAGAAACTTAGAAATAATAAATTTTAAAAAAGAACTAACTTTCCAGCAAAAAGTTATCAAATTATCAACTCAAGTTGTACGTAATATTGTTATGGCAAGCTTTTTAATTTCTAATTAATTAGCAATGTACTATGTGAATTTTTTTTCCAAAATGACGTTTACCAAAAACAAATATCGTGGATCAATTACTAATAAGAATTTGACAATCAATTGCGAATTGCTACATCCAAAATCGAAATTGATATACTTATCCAAGCAAGTGGAGAAACAGGTTTCCCATTAACCAATTTTTAATAATCTTTAATAAATTAATTTTATAAATTAAAATGTATATTGAAAAAAAATATATAATAAAATATTTTTTTTGCGGCTATGGAATTTTAGATTTTTTTTATTTTCTGCTCATCATTTAGCTTGGGTTGACCAGCCTTATTTAGACAATGCCATGTTATTAGATTCGGATATTTCTGTGTTAGTCTTGTTTCTACTTCAGATTTTCTTCCTAACATAACACTGGCCCCATAGCTTGTAAACGAAATTGAATGGTGTTTTAAATAATTATCATCAAAACCATTTTTCCCAAACATTTTAAGAGAACCTCTGTTATGGTGTTAGTTGTTTGGACCTGCAATTCAATTAAATCAAGAAACAAGAAATGAGGATCTTTCATTTTATCATTTTCGAATGTTAAATAAATAATAAGACCAGAATTTTTACTTAAAGTGGTTGATTGATCTACGATAATAGACAAGTTTCCTTGAACATTTACTATTTGTTGACAAATTTTGGATTTCACTTGAATTCCTATATGATCAATTATTTCTGTTGCACTGAATCTCAATCGTAATCCGTAGACCCATTCATTTCTTGAAGTTTTTATAAATCAAAATGATCGGAATATAGACGACCATGTTTAACAAAATAATAAGCAGTTCTAAAAACCTTACTGGTGCTACAAATTTCAGAATCTTTCAACTTATCTACAATAATGTTAAGCTTTNTATTGATAAAAATAAGTATTAATTATAAATAGCAAGAAATACGGAATAGATTAATATAGATAGTAATAAATAAATAATAAGAAATAAAAATAGTAATTTTTATTTCACTTTTAATTTTATAATCGATTATATAAGGATTAGGTTTTTCAGAATTGTGGGACGATTAGAAACAGCTTGACAACAGCTGGAGATTTATTGAAATAGGCAATTTAAAATTATAAGCACAGACATGTTGGGTACTTTGTGCAAGTCCGTATCACTGTCTGACTCCTTTGTGTTCTTTTAGAAATTAAGTAAACAATCCAACACAAAATCTTTATTCAAGACTAATAAAGTTACACTTTGGTTACACTTTTATTAATTCAACCACACTTGATACAACCCTTTTTTGGTCTGCACTTTTCAATACAACTGCAAATCTTACGTAGGGATAAATCTTCCAAAGGGAGCTGTCCTTTCTGGTACGCTCGATTTAATTTATTCAATTGACACTAACTTCAAAGTCTTTTTTGTTACTCTCGCTAAACTTCTCGTTTCCTATTCTTCGACCAACTGGCAATTCTATTTACTTGCCGGTCGCTTTTATACCCATCTTGTAAATGATTTTACTTTGTCAAATTAGTCTGAATCCAACTTCCCCCCGGGCCTCCCCTTGTCGCTCTAATTTCTTTGAGGAATTTGCTCGTCTCCTTTGACGACTTGCCCCAATTTAATTTTAGTTGGCTGATTTAATTGCCTTTTCTAATTTGATTGATAATTCGGGTTCTCTTACATCGCTCGGGTTTTCCATTGTCTCGGGTTCTCCATTAGTTAATTAATTTTTAATTAATTTTTTGTTTTTTGTAATTTATTCCTTCTAGGGACCCCCGTTGATTTTATTTTATTATAGTTGAACTCGTCTCATTATTCAGCATCCGCCCATACCAGTTTCCCCTGGAAAATATTCATTTTTAATTTTTTGATTTTTTTAATTAATATTTTGTACTTTAAATTTTTATTGTGAATTTGGTGTTTTTATTGATTTTCACCCCATTTTGTACCTCTCTTGTTGAACCCCAACAGACAAATCTCGAGGAACAAATTATAATTGCCATGTTTAAGGCCGAGTTTAGCAACAGAATAATTTTGGAAGAAAAACCCAAGACGATTTTCAGGAAATTCAAAGTAAAAACCAAAGCTAATTATTAAAAAACAAATTTTTGTAAAAAAGATAAAACAGAAATTGGCCATCAAGTAATTGATAGACCAATTGTAACAGTTTTATCTTGCAGGGTTAAAATTCTTATTGAGAAAAAGCATCAGTTTTCTAAGGGAACTGTTTTGCTTATATATTTTTTAAAATACCAAAGAGTAGGTTATCTAGGAAACGTTACTACCAATTTCTGGGTACTAATCGATCGCGCTAAATTGCGGGAATCCCTCGTCTTTTACCTGTCATTGTTGAGCGGTGCTGTTTATCAATTAGGATCCTGCATTTGCCATCTTTGAAATACCTGAGGAAGGTTTGTATAACCGATATCTTTTCTTAGTTGCGACAAGTTTGTTGGGTAACAAGTTTTATTGATATTTGTAAATCATATTTGTATCTATATTTTATATAAATAAATCTTCATATCAGAAAGAGGGTTGCGTTCTCATTTGTGAACACAGATCTTTGGAGACATGCCCGAATTAACCTCTTCATAGGCCCTAGGCACTTTTACCTTTAACCCTATCGAATAGTTTTTTGCCAGTATCCCTAATGAAGTCAGCTGTGGTTTATTTTTAAAATGCGTTAATTTAATTCCAAAGTGTTTTTGTTTAACAACACTTTATTTAAATAACAAATTTTAGTTTCATTCTATATTGGTGTATTTTATGAATGTTATTTTGTGAATATTATATTGGTGCCTTTATTTCGCTTTATAACGTTTTTCTACTACGATCGAAATTACATGAAGAAATGCTTATTTCGTATATGTATGACGATGATGAGTACCAATTATTATACTTTATGTCTTTTGTTTCTAAGTTTAAATTCTACGCATTTGAAAACAAAGATTTTAAACGTGCTTGATATGATTGGCTGGTTTATTTTCAATTGCAAAGAAAATTCATTTTCTTACATATGTATACGAATGAAATTAAATTTTCTGTGATTATAGCTGTGCAACCATAGCAACTGATTTTTTTACAAGTAATTTTCTGAAAAGATTAAGAAATTTTTATTGTGTTTCTACTTTGTTAGAGTTATCTAGTTATAACAAATAATATTGGTGTAAAACTATAAATATTAATTACTTACAAATTGGAGTCAAATCGAAAGAGTGTGTGTTAGTCCTACAACCCACTTACGAACCTAACAACTTGATCTAAATTAGCATGCACATTAACTCTTTCACCGTTTTACACACAAATTTGGGGAAAAATAATAAATTTTAAAATTAGCGATTTATTTGACATTATATTGACAATATTTGACGATATTTAAAAAAAATTTAAGCCTCTTTAATTGTTAATTAATTTTATTATTTAGCCACCATATTTTGAAAATAATTTTTGATTTTAAAACAAATTAAATTTATTGTAAATTAAATTTAAATTTAATTTAAGATTTTTAGCAAAAACCGTTAAAGGGCAAGAATCTATCTCGGAGCAGTTGGATAATTTAATAACCTCCACTGTTCGGGCCTCAGGTAAACAGACCCGTCTATATCTTTCAAATATTGATAGGTTTCAAACCATGCTCTGATTTCCAAACGAAGACCCAATCCGTCAGAATTATGGTGTAACATGTCTCAAGGACCGCCTACAATACAACCCTAAACTCCGACAGGTCAGTATACTGAAGGCTCAGATCCTTCGCTCCACTCGACTAAGTTCCGAACCCGACCAAGGATCTGCTCGATTTACGAATTTTTGCTTTTTATTTAATTAAGGAAATCACACCGTACGAATATACAGAAACAGAATACAAAATAAAACAAACGAATTATATATTTACGTTCAAATTTTTGGGAACGAAGTAATTCGTTAAGCGAGGAATTGGGGTATTATCAAAAACTCCAACAAAATTCGAATCAAAATCACAACACAAAGACAAACGATTCCGGAAATCGAATAATAATATCCAACATCAGAAAGCAATGAAAGAAACGCGCACACAGACGAGAAAAGAATTTCAATAATAAAAGAGCACACACGTCCAAACACCAAGATCGACTGAAACATCTACCATTAAATTATTTACTATACATTTACTTTTTCTTAAATACCGGAAAATATTTACTCTTATTAGATCGATATTAACATATTTATATCCAAAATCATATGTTCTAGTTTATCAAAATGTAATATTTTAGGAGCGCACATAGATGTGCCTACTTTAACCAACCCTGCTAAATATTTTTATAAATTCCGCTGGCTGTTGTATATTTCTCAACTTCTTGATGATTGTCTTCAAAGACTTTAATTGAATACTTTTCAGAAAACTTTATAATGACTCATCGATCACGGAATTATTTGTAAAAACAAAATTCAAAGTCATTTGCACAGTTTTTATAAATTTAAAATTTTTTACCTTGTTCACTCCAACACGTAATTTAATTGATTTTTCTGTCTTTGTCATTCAAAAGATATTTTGGAAAAAATAAGCAGAAATGACATAATCATTTATTTGAATTGCTTTTTTTTAATTTTTAAATTATAATAAATTTATTATTTCTATCACATAAGAAAATAATCCAAAATCTTATATCAAATATACCAGGGGTGCCCACTAATTTTTCTAGGAGAGCTACATTCACATCCAAAATGTGTATGCGATCTACCCCTGAAATATACAATTGCTTTCAAATTATAAATTATCATTTAAACATTAAAACAAAACTACCAGTAAAATATGTTTTATACTAAATATAAACATAATACTTTTTTCTAGGATTTATCGATATAGAAAAAAGGCTGATATTGAAATTCTGTAAATTAATATATAATCATATAAACGCTTTGGGATCGACATGTCCTGTAATCATCTGAAATAATTATCAATTATCAAATCAGTAGTGATAATTGAATTTGAACCTGTCTCTGTCATATAATCAAATCTTCGGACAACAGTTAGTTACTGCCAATTACACAAATAAGTGAATTCTGATTCCATCCAGTACTCTTGTCTAATTGAGTTTTCACCTCCTTGGGCGTTGAATCACCAGAAAAATGAATTGGGTTTACTTAGATATTAAAATTACATACCGCTTCTCTCCTAATCATCCTCTACAGATTTTATTTGCCATCATTATTATAACCATTTTCCGATTGATTCAAAAATAAATGATGTTATTGATTATTTCTTTTCATTAATTTCAATCGATTGTTTTAATTGATCATAATTGACACGGATCAGTAATTTTCATTTTATAGTTGACAAACAAATTTTTAATATTTTAGTAATGATAATAACGCTGATAATAATAATATTAATAATGAGAAGTAAAAAATAAAGAAAAAGGAAATAAAAAAAAAGAAATAAAAAAAAGAAATTGACAAGGGTATCTTATAAACGAAAAGGCTTAAATTATCTATCTATATATATATATATATATATTTAATTGTTTAAAATAATCATAAGAATAATAATAATAATTAGTAAAAGATAAACTAAATTTTAAACAAAGCATTATTGTATTATTTATTTGTTTAAAAAAATTATAACAATAATGACTAAAAGTCGAATAAAAGGAATATGTTAATATAAGTGAGTAGAATAATTAGTACAGAGGATATTTGTATTTGTGTTATTGGATTTATTTATTAAAAAATAATGTGAAAACGATATGAATACTTGTGTTTTGAATATATTTTAAAAGTTAGTATGTTTTGTTTTAAATTATTTGAAAAATTAAGTTTTTATCTTAAAGTATTTAATTTATTAAATTATTTAAAAATTTTTTTTAAAAATAATTATTTGATTGATAAGTTATTTAACTTTGTCTGATTAATGAATTTTCGAATCTAAATAGTTTTTACTTTGTACCTGTTGATGACTGTGAATGTTTGTGTGAAGTCTTTTATTAATAATAAATAAAATAATAATAATAATAATAATAATAATAATAATAATAATAATAATAATAATAATAATAATAATAATAATAATAATAATAATAATAATAACAATAATAATTCTAAGAAATTTAGTCCATAATTAGAATTAGAAAAAAGAATTATTTTTATTGTTATAATTGAAACAATTTTTAACACTTAAATCACAAAATAATCAATCATTGATTTATTAATGTATTGTGCTCATTAATATTATAGATTTAAATTATCTTCTAACATCAATTTAGATTAACCTCAAACTCCTTGATGGAAATGATAGTGTTTATTGATAGGATTAGTTTGATAATATTCTCTAAAATTTACAACTTTCACTCCTTTGGGAATTAATTTTGAGCACATTAACCGATTATATAATAAAATCAATGAGTGAAATATTAAATATTTGTTTATAATACTTGAATATATTTTTTAATTTTTTTTTAATATTTTTTTATTTTAAAAAATGTTTATTATATAGATTTTATTAAATAAGTTGAGTTTTAGTATATTACAATTTTAATTTCTGTTATTATTATCATTACAAGTCTTAATGCAGTTGAATTAAGGTCAATAATAATAATAATGATAATAATAATAATAATAATAATAATAATAATAATAATAATAATAATAATAATAATAATAATAATAATAATAATAATAATAATAATAATAATAATAATAATAATAATAATAATAATAATAATAATAATAATAATAATAATAATAATAATAATAATAATAATAATAATAATAATAATAATAATAATAATAATAATAATAATAATAATAATAATTTTAATTCAATTGGAGAATTTTGTATTGAAAAGATGAAACACTCTGAGGTGAACTGTTTGACCGTTAGTAAAATAATAAAATTTCAGAAGAGCACATTGAAATCATTAACAGAGAAAGATATAATGAAATAATGTGGATGATGTCAAAGAAACTTTATAGAAATGGTTTGTTGGTCTTACGGCTATAAATTTATCAATCATTGAATGAATTTTACTCTTACAATTGGAAAATTTTTCAAACCTGTTTGAAATAAATGGGGCTTTTAGAAAAAAGTTGTGTTTAGGAAATATAGAAGAAATGACATTGTATTATTGCGATTTTTTAAGAGAACCTAGCAATAAACAAGATAAACTTTTATTATTTCAGATATTCAAGATTCATCATGATATTTATGATGTCGATAAAACTAGACAATTCTGTCATGCACTTCCAAATGAATTGTATTTAGGGGAATGCAGCCAGAAATCGTAAAAGAAACGTTCACTTTACTAATTTATACAAGCATGACTGGGGAAAACTACCGTTTGTGATTATTAATTTTAATTTCATAAATATCATGTCGTAAATTGGGTCTTGTACAATATGGCATGATCACCGTAAATTGGTTGTAATAAAATTATTAGCAATAAGATTTCTTTAATCAAAATTTTACCTTTAGATTTTTTTTAACGAAATGAATAACTTTAAAATTGAGGGGTGATTTGAATTATTTATATTATTATGATATTAGATTAAAAATATATATTTGGATGCACGTTTAGAAATGAAAAACAACTTTCTCTGTTAAAAGATTAGAAAAATTGAAAATTATTGATTCTGTAGAAATATTAATCTTATAAATAAAATGTGTATTAATTACAAATATTTAATTAATTTCTTATACATTCTTATTGATTTACAATGTATCTATAGATTCTATTGCATTCTCCTTGAATTATTAATTTTTTTATCTTCATAATATTCGTATTCACTTTATTGTTGCGTTGTGTTTGTATTTTTTTACTATATTATAATATATATATATATATATATATATATATATATTCCTTTATCTGGTTACTGTACAATATACACTGTACTAACTGTACCAATTAATTCAATTTTATTAAATCTGTATTTAATAAAAAAACCTATAAAATGATTCGACTTTTACCAGAACCTCATCTCCAATATTGAATGATCTTTTTGTTTGCGTTGTTTCTCGCGTGTCTTCTTTTTGTTAAATCGGCGCTTTACTATGTAATTGTTCTCGAGCTATTTTTTTCTGAAATGTTTATTTCATGGTAAATTCGATCTCTGGTATGATCTCTGTTCAATCTGTTCTACTTTTTTCTTTTAATGATGCATTTATATAGTCTCTTATTGTCCTGAATTGACGTCCTATCACACCATTTGTATTATGGTGGTATGGACTTGAAAAGCATAGTGTAATTCCCATTGATTTTGTAAAATCTTTCATCGTCTTAGATTCAAATACTTCTCCACAATCTGTGTGAATTTCCTTTGGTGCTCCAAATCTAAGAATCCATTTTTGCAGTATTGTTTCCTTCACCGTTTCCTCATCCTGTTTAGCGACAGCAGTCAGAGAGATATATCTGCTAAATTGATCAATCATTGCGACTATATATCTTTTCTTTCTGAATGTTTCCTGTAATGGACCACATATATCAATGCACACTTTTCCCACGGCTCCTCTGTTGTCAGTTTTATTGTCTCTTCCTTCATCTTTGTTGTCACAACTTTCATTCTTTGACATGCCTCACATTGTCCAATTGTTTCTTTTACTGATTCATTTATGTCTCCCATATCGTAATTGTCCGCTACATATTTTGTTCTCCTGCGTGTGATAGCAAAATATGCATACCCTTTATAATTTCTTGTCTTTTGTCTCTAGGTATCCATATCTTAACCTCCATAGTTTTCACCACGTTGCCTACCAGTATAAATTTCCAACTTGAACCCTGTGCTATTTCTTTTTTTATTTGTTCTATTTCTATATTATCTTTTTGCCACTTATACTCTTCAACTTTTTTCATCGTGTTTATTCTTCGGGTTTTCATTCTTTCCACTTTCGCGTCTTCGTGTGACAATAAACATTGTGTGCATGTTCTACATGTACTCCTTGACAACATTTCTGCATTTGCATGATCCGTACCTTTTCTATACTCTATTTTAATATTCGGACTACTGAGGTAGTTAATTCATGTCTGAAATTGCGTTGTTATTGGTTTCTTTGTGGATAACGTAAAACGTGATAGCTTTACGGTCCGTTCTCAAATTGATAACCATTCCTTGCTTCGTATCGATCTTGTTGTCTTCCAAAATTCTCATTGATTCTCCGATATCTCATTCTCTCCAAATTTGTGTAACAATCTGCCTCTTTATGACCTCCCAAGCTACACTTCGTACACCTTATTTTTTGACAATCTCTTCTTACGTTTCCCGGGCTACCACACGCATAACATTCGACTACTTTTCTCTGCATCTGTCGACACTGACTTTTTACATGTCCTTGTCTTCCGTAAAACATTTAACTGCCTCCTTTGTTATGCAATCTCTACTCAAATGTCCTGGTGATACAATATTTCTTGCTTGATTTGTTACCGCGTCTCTGTAACTTCTTGTTATATTCTGTTCTGGTCTTCTTTCTCTCACTGCATAGTCTATGATAGTAAAATATTTATCGGGCTCCTCACTCGTCTGTCTAAAAGACATAGAAGATTGTAAATATTTCTGCCAAACTTGTTTTCTTGACGAATTCCTTCCGCAATCTTTCCTTATAACATTTGATATTTTGGTCCTGTATATATATCTCTGATCTCTTTATCGATCAGTAATTCGATCATCACTTCTTGTTTTGAAGTAGGCATTTGCACCACTTTAAAATATTTATCGCATTCTTTAATGAATGCTTCAACATCTTCTCCCTCTATGATAATCGTTCGGAAATAGCTTCTTTATGAAGAAATCCATAGACATGGTCGACATATTAGAAGCCGCTAACACATTTTCTAAATTATTTTTAAATCCGGTTCAAAAGTTAACGCCATAATTCCAAGTATTTATTTTAATGAAATATTGTATAATTTCCAAACAAATTTTCAGCGTTGAATAAAATATTTTAAAAACTATTCATTAAAATTTCGATATTTAAAATATATATATATATATATATATATATATATATAAATGATTTATTAATAAAAGCTTGTTTAATTTTTTACACGGAAGTACCTAAACATTTTAAAAATTCAATTTAAAAATGTTTTTAAGTTATTTTAAATAATCAAATATTTATCATTTAAAATTATTTTAATAAATCATTGAAATATTTAATTCTCAGCTGAAAACACATCACACAAATAAAATAATAAAATTAATTTACAGCAAATGTATTTCTTTTAATTGAGGAATCTTGTTAAAATTGTTAGAAATTTACAAAAAAAAACAAACGCAATAAGTACTAATTAACGCATGGACTACCAATGACAATTTGGATAGACTTTCAATCACTTTCAGGATTTCAGATTGGCAGTTGACGCATTACTTAAACAAGTCAATTGAAGTACATTTTCAGAAGAACTATAAGAGTTTTTATTATATTTCTTCACAATTTAAAATTGGTTTTGTTTTCACCATCACTTCACAGATATAGCATAGAAACTAATTCTTTAAACTCTAAAAAAATTCTAAATTTCATCAGGCTGAAAAGAAAAATCTTACCTGTAAAATTTATTTTTCCATCTTTATCTTTGTCGGCTTGAGCAATCATGTCTTGGATATCTGCATCAGTGGCTTTGTCATTGACCTGATTCATTGTGACTTTCAACTCGTCAAAGTCAATAAAACCGTCGCCGTTTAAATCGAAAATCTAAAAAAAATGCAATTCTAAATAAAAATCTTTTTTACAATTGATCCTTAATGGGAAATTAAAATTTATTATAAAAGATAAAGAAAAATGAAATTTAAATTTGCAAATCTTTCATGAAATAAGCAATGGGCATGCAAAAGTTTTTTTGTTATTATTATTATTTTTCTTCAAATATCATTTGTACGTTGGATATTCTCTATAATGTATGTTTTTGTTATAGAACGGTTAAAAAATAATATATCAGTAACATTTATCAGGTGAATTTTGATCTCCTTAATTCTTTTTTGATTTTCTAGAGAAACTACAGTCAAAGTAAAATGTCCATATATTCGGCTTTCGTATAAAAAGGAGTCAAGAAGGACGATGTCAGTATACTGGATAATTCAGTGGCAGTTAATTTTTATTTATTATCTGTGAAATGCGACCGGCCAGTGTGATTGAATATGATTATTCCCTTATGTCTATTACAATTTCATCACTAACTCTACAATTCTTAAATGTATTTAATTTTATTTTTATTCAAAAAATGAGTTTTAACGGAAGGAAATGAACTAACGATGAGTGTTCTTCGCAAAGTAAGTGGTTGGCACTAAAAGGTAAATTAAAAATTATTTATTGACTTTTTGACAATTTTAAATTTAAAGTATGTTTGGATATTAGATTCAATTTCAGATGAGAAAATAATTTCGATTTTATTTAAGTATCATTGGGACCATGTAAAAAACTCGAAACCCAATGGAATCTTATTCACTAATATTTTAATCAGATTCAAGCACCTGGCCACGTATAATTCCTCTTATGTACCGCTCTTATCAAATTTATATTTACATAACATCTTACAAACTAGATGAGACAAGAAACTAATATCATGGGCGTCCACAAGGGAGGAAGGGGCAAGTTAGGGCACTTGCCCCCCACCTGAATTTCCCAAACCATTCTATTTTTCGATTAATTTTAACACATTTTAATAGATGCGCTCATACAATGTTGGAAAAACCAAAGACAAAAAAAATTAATAAAAAAATTTAATTTAAAGAGGCTTCCTGTTTTTTTTAATGTTATTAATTATATCTGGAAATCAATGATTTCAAGTCATCTTATTTGTATAGAAACTTTCAATATTAACTGACGTTCTGGTTTTAAAAAAATGTTCTATTTTGTAAATTAATAAAAAAAGTGTTCTATTTAGTAAATAAACGAAATAAAAGTCATATTTTATATAATGCCTCAAATATTTATTATGCACTCTCTTCCTAGAAAAATTGTCTACTTGGTAAAAAAAATATTTTTGTCCCCCCTTGGAAAAATTTCTGGGGACGCCCATGACTAATATATCAACTTTGTATCACCAAATTTGCTTAAACATAACTAAAATTTGTTAATTTAGATTAATAAAATTTTCAAATGAATTTATTCTCTGAAACATCAAAAAACTAACCTAAGTTTTCGAAATTCTATATCAAAAACTTAGTTTTTATTTTATTTTAAATTAGATTCATTCTTTTTAAATTGACAATGTTATATAAAAGCACAAAAATAAAAATAGAATTTATTAAAAATTTTTTATTATAAGTAAAAAGGCTTAGCCTTTAATGAAAAAAAAAGTTTTGGTATTTAGTATTGTCAAAATTTCCAATTTAATTATTTTAGTTCCTCTTAAAAATGAAAATAAATGCAGTTTTGTTAAGGTTAAAACAAAAATGTATAAATTAAATTAGGTAAATTATTAAAATACATACTTTGAATAATGATTCCAGGTTTTCAGAATTCATAATAAAAATTTATATTCCAACTAAAAATACAATTAAAAAAATGTTGATAAAATCATAAACTACTTTTTCTCATGATATGTTAAGCTGTCAGTTGTAAATTATCACAACAATTCTCCATTGTTAATTAGATACGTTTTTAATCAAAGATGTATTAATTGTTATTTATATTAGTTTGTCGCTTATGATAATAATTTTATCATAATTATACCGATAGAAATGATATTTTTCTGTTTCTCAAATTCGGAACTTTTTTAACTTTTTTTAATTTTTTAATTTTTTAAAATAAAAGTTTAAAATGTTTATTTTAAATTTGATTCTATATGTGAATATTTTTCAATTTATATAAAATTGATCAAAAATATATATTATAAAGGCCCAGGTCACTCACTCAATCAATGATTCTGTAACGCTTTTAAATAAAAAAATTATAATTATATCATAACAATTTTAAGTAGTTATTATTAAATTAAATTATTAGAAATTAATTTTATTTCTTTCGAACCCTAATTCTATGACTTTTTACCATTTTTAGTTTTATTTTGATGCTTTCTTTTGAACACAGACAATCAATTTTTGAAAAGTTCTTGGGAAATTTTTCGTAAGTCTAAAAGTAAATTTCATTGATTTCATTGATAAATATTATTTTCACGCGCAATATTGTGTATAAAGAAATTTTGTAATAAATAGATCATTCTTAAGAACTGAAAATTAATTACTCATTCTTTTTACTGAACTCATTTACATACCAATTTTTGGTTTTCGAACACATTGATTCGAAATCATGCAATAAGATTCACGTGAAGGACTTGGGATTTTGAAAAAAAGGGCGCTGTTGGATGTAACCATGAGTACATAGTCAAAAATGAATGATCGTTTGGAGCTTATGGGAATCTCTCGTCTAGACATCTTACTGAGAGTTATACCTACCTTCAAATTTTTCTTTTTCTTCCCGTAAACACAAAAAAAAGCAAAAGAAATCTGACTAACTCTGGAATTAGAAAGATGAATTTTCTTCAAAATTATGAGAATGTATCTCGAGACATGCTTAAAACAAAGAATCCTATAAAATATCTAAAAATATTTAATTTAATTCTTCGTAAAACAATTAAATCCTAATGTTATGCTGAATAAAAATTCCATTGGTTCTACAAATAATATATTTTTTAAGTCGAACCAATGACAATCGACCTTAAAAAATATATAATTAATTAAAAATATATAACTTAATTTTTCAGCCAAAATTTGAATCGAATTTTGTTTCATAAATAAAACTTTTAATTTGTTGTTTTCTTTACTTTCTACCAAAACTCTTATTTGTCAATTTACGTGGACATTGTACATTGTAAATATTTAGTGTTGCTATTTTGCGCTTTCATAATAACAAGTATTATATTTGATTGTTTTACTTTTTTGGGTAAGCTTCGCCAGAAATTTATTGTCAAAAAACAGATCTGGGTGGGACAATTTCAGATAGTTAAAATAAGAACAAAGAATTAACCAGATTTATAAGAAACTAATAAACCTTCTACGTCAAAAAGCAATTGATAAGATTTAATATGAATTTAAATAAGACCTTTAATTGAAAATCAAAAAACTACCATATAATAAAAAAAATATCTCATTACCAAAATTCACATTAAATACATCAAAGAGCAATTCAAGATGGTCTGTGACATTGATTTAAAGATTTAATAATATAAATAAAACCTACATATAATAAATGTGAGTCTCATAACCAAAACTGATATTCAATTAAATCCATGAAATTAAATAATGATTTAGGCGAATAGAAAAATTTACTGTTGGAAGAAAAATAAATACCTACACACAAGCACGGTTCACAAAATAGATATAATAAAATTACACACAATTAATCATTTAATAAACTCCAAATTTTTATTTATAAAAGAATTAAATATGATTCTAAACCATTTTTAAATACCATCGAGATTGTATTTAGTAAAATTAAAAATGGAAAAATGCATAAAGTATCCCCAGGTTATGGATTTAGCAGAACGAGATTCAATGATAGATTTTCTCAATATACCATACAGTTAATGAAGAACTTCAACAACTAGATAATAGTAAATTGAGAAATCATTATCATGCATATTAAAAGGTTCGAGCATAAATTTATGAAAAATCACAGCATTTTAGGTGAAATATGAAATTCTTTGTGTATATTAAAAGAAAAATATAAATTTATTAATTCTTTTAGTGTTAAATCTAAAAATAAATTTATTTTAAATTTTAATAATAATAGTAATATTTTTTAATAATTTTAAAGTTACAATTTAACTGTTCATAACAACAAACAATATAAAATAAAAGGTTTAGACTAATAAGCCTAAACAATAGAAAAAATAAGCAACAATCAAAAATATATTTTAATCAATCTTCCTCCATGAAATGAATATGTCGATCATTCTCTTCATCCGGAAAGTGTGGATAAGCATACTAATAACTTTCTTCGTCTAAAATTTTTATCTGGATTGCTCCTAAAAATCGAGGTTTCTCCTTTTAAACCAGATGGTGTTTTGAAGCATTATGCATTGAGTAATATCACATATTCTGCTATAAAAGGACATTTGTGGATTTCTAGTTAACAATTTGGAAAATCAGGCAATTATTGAATGTAACTAGATAATGCAATTAGACAATGGAGAGAGCTGAGATTAAAGGTCATATATTACTTAAAGAGTAAAAGTCAGACTACGCAACTTACACGCTATACAGCCATTTAAAGTGATTACATAATCATATAAAAATTATGAATAACCCCGCAATCGAAATCATATTATATGGAAATTACATAATACTGTATATTTTTGGACAGTTTGCTTGGTTATATTTCATGGAGTATCACCTTATTTTATATCTAAAGCGAAGTGGTAGAGACATTATATGAAACGTACAAGGAAAGGATGAAAAATTTAGTCGATTTTCAAGGAAATAAAAAATGATTTGTATAAGAATTACAATTTTTTTTTTAAATATTTACTAAGTTTTCCTTAAAACTAAAGAAAATAAATAATTTGTTTAGCTAAAGCGAAGAAACGCCCAGTGGAAAATGCGAAAAATTCAAATTGAAAAGAAAAAGTGTGAAGATACACGAAATAAATAAATACTTATACAATAAAATAAGAAAAAAAAATAAAAAATGTAAATAAAATAAGAATCAAAAACAAGAAAATGAAAATATCGAAAAATACAGAAAAAAAACTAATTAAAACAAAAATATTCAAAATTACCAATATGATTCGAATAACGTTTATTCGCAATAAATAAGAAATAGAAAAATACTAGGAAAACCAAACAGATAGATGAACTGTCGGTACACATTTTAAGGGAAAACTTAGTAGAAACAGGAAACAGGACCAGAAAATGCTCGAAAAAACCCTAGAAAGTTAAACAGACAAAGATCAGGCGATTTGCAGCAAAGGGAGAAGAGAATAGAAAGGAGAGAGCAAAGCAAAAATATTATATTTTATTTAAACCTATAAAAGATCATTGAATTTTTTAGAAAAAGGTAGGTGCTGAGTCAATAGCGCCTACATGAAAATACTCAACCGCTGATAAGGAGGTTTGAATGACTAACTGAGCATCCGCAAGAAAATCTACAATCAACTCAGGTAGAGTGGAATCCTACTGGAGTTGAGACAAAGGGTATTTTTATAAATACCCAATCTAATCAATCGAAAAAAATTAACAAAAATACAAAAACTACAAAACTAACTTGCTAAGTATCACAAGAGGAATAATAAGAAAACTTACTCTTAATACGAAAAAATCTCAAAGGAAATCTAACATTTCTAAAACGAAAATTCAGAAAAACTACTAAGTGTCGTCCCTGGAGAAACCTCGAGTCGAAGAGCAAGGAACGACCAAAGACTAGAATATCACTATCCGAGAACCACCCAGGGATCTAGGACACCAGCTGCAAGCCCTACAAGCCTCGACCCGAAAATTTCGAGCAGAAGCGAATGCATGAGGCCAAAAAAAAGTCAAAAAGAAGGTTGTATAAAGAAATATAAAGAAATAAAAATGTTGTATCAAAAAATAAACTATTATATCTTATAATAAATTACTTGAGTTAGATAATATATTTAATTATGATCTAATGATATATGTTAAATAATTAATTACATTGGAAAAACTGTTTTCCCTAAGAATAGGTAAATAGTTAAAGGTTCAGTCAATTAATTCGCGTTATTATTATCTTCTGCAAGCCAAAGAAATTTATCTCTTTGGGAAAAATTAAATAATTACTTGAACATTGATTAAAACAATATATATACTATATATATATATATATATATATATATATATATATATATATATATATATATATATATATATATATATATATATATATATATATATATATATATATATATATATATATATATATATATATATATATATAAAACTTTTAAACATCTAGCGACATAATATTAATAGAAACAAGTTAATTTTGTCAATATTTTGTCAATTATCTGACCCTTTTAAATTCTGGGATGAGAGCTCTTATCACGAAAGTTTGAAGTAGGTGACGACGAATGAGGAATTAGGTACAAGGGAGGAAGGAACAAGAGAAAACGAAGCATGATACTTTCAAAGGTAGCCTATGAACCCAGTGACTCATTAGCAGTTATCATTGTAAAGGTCACTTTTTGTTGACAGCCACCAGCTAAATCACAGTTCCAACGTCGCTTGTGACGGGCGCTTAGTAGTAAATTAAAATAGTATGCGCACTTGCGGATCGGATACGGAAATAAGAAAAGCGTTGGTCAAATATGAGGTTGAAAGTGAAAGGTATTCCCCACACATAACCCACCAATAGTGATAAACAAATACCGCAACATTGTTACCCTATCTCCATGTTTTCAGGCTTTCGTGTCAAAAGGTGTTGAGAAGGATGATGTCAGGATACTAGATGATTCTTTGACATATTTATTTTCTGTGAAATGCGATCGGCCCGGTGAATTGCTTAATAATTACTTTTCTTGTCTATTACAATTTCATCACGAATTATACAATTGTCAAATGCATTTTATTTTATTTTTACTAAAAATTTGGGTGCAAATTCAACATTTTTTCCCAGCTTTTCTAGATCATAGTTTTATTTCAGATTAATGAAACAAAATCCGAACTGTTTTTAAATAAAATAATAATAATCGATAATTATTGTTAAATATGAATTGAAAACTTTAATTTATTTTCAATATGTTTTAATAATTATAGAATAATGATCAACATAAAATTAAAGAAAAATCTCTTAAAATTTTAAATTGTCAAAAATTTGATATAAATTAAAAATGCACAACACGTTTTTTTTAAATACAATTCAAATATAATTTATACACCTGTTATACAAGTGTTTTATTTTTATATTTTTTAACAAAATAATAATAATAATAATAATAATAATAATAATAATAATAATAATAATAATAATAATAATAAAAAATATTTTGATGAAAAATTTGGTCACTAATAAAATATGATAATTATAATTATGTGCATTTCGAAATCACATTTATTTTTATTTTTTCAAAATGATATATATATTTACATTATTTATTTTGTTATTAAATATTAAATAAATATACATTAAATTCAATATAAACTAATCCTTCCAAGGACCGGCTATTCCAACCGGTTTGATATTTTTGATCAGAATCATGGTTTTTTTCCCGCGATCGTTGGAATCTCCCTGGTGGCTCTAGCCCTGGGCAGTTTCAAGAAATGACTCAATCATATCAAGTGAAGCATCCGTTCAATCTATTGACGCAAATTGGCTGCAGTTGTTCTCAAAGAAGCCAGCATCAGTCCATAAATGATGATATCGAGTTGAAATTAGATTTTACATATAATTGATTTTTACACCAAACTTGCAAAACCAAATTTGCCTCACGACGCCCCGACTGGTGTTGATTCGATGTTTGGATTCTCAATTGAATAGGCATATCTGGTTATTAATTATCCTCATTGTCCACATTATATGTCCCACTAAAGAGATTTTTCATCAATTACATCAATCATCATTCTAATTGATTAGTGAAGCTTGATTTCTTCATCATTATCATTATCTCCATCAATATATTCAATAAATTCACTTTTATTGACTCTTAATTTTGATCTTAGGAAATTTCACATAATAATCATTAATTATTATATTAATTAATTGATTTTTATCATTTAAATGTATCAATTAATATTTATTATTACCCTTCATCTCTTTATATTAATAAGCAATTTCAGACCATTTTATGGTGTTTTGACAATTTTTAAATTCCCATATTACCCCATTATTTTCCTTATGATTGATAAAATATTAAGACTAATTTCTTTCCCTATTTTTATTTACCGAATATTTTAATTTTTACACACTGCAAAACTCGAGGATTTCATTTTTACTGTCATTTTAATATGACACTTTTATATAAAAAAATTATCTTAATTTAATAAAAAATTAAAAAACAATTTTCATTTTACAACTTTTAGGGGTGAGATATAAAAAATGTTTTTACTTGTGTTTCATTTATTATCTATTTTAACAGTTGGTAAATAAATTTAATTAAATCTAATTATGACTATATATATGACTCGTGTCACCAGATTTTATTTTTATTTTTAAAAAAGAAAAAAACACGCTAATTTTGGGGTTGCATAAATATTACAATTAAAATTCGAAGTTGTATTTATTCAGATGTAAAGGTTTTAAGATCCAAAATTTAATTTAAAATTCAAAAAAAATTATTTAAAAATAAAATAAAAACAAAAATTAATATTTTCCGTGGAGAAATGGTATGAGTGAGTAGCAAATAAAAAGTTTAAATGTGAATAAAATAATTAAAATAATCCCAGGTAACAGTATTAAAAAATACAAACTAATTGAATAATCAATTAGTTAATTTAAAATTGATTGATGATCCCAAGAGGAAAACAAAAAAATTAGCTGGTGCAGTAGTTGCCAGTCTGATTGGGGCTAAAAATGGATGATTTGTGGATACTTAGATTTCTAGATCTCCTGAAAAGCTTTGGGAAAAGATTAGACTTATTTAAACAAAAAAGGACTAATTAAATGCTTCTAATTATCCGGCATTAAAATTGTGATGAAAGTTTTGTCGATTTGTTTAGATTAATCAACAATTGGATATAATATAAGGTGACCAGACGTCTCGCTTTTGGCGGGACAGTCCCGATTTTTCACGATTTATGCCGCGTCCCGCAACGTTTTTCAAAAGTCCAGACTTTTAGAATTAAGTTAAATTTTATATTTATGAAAATCATTGTTTTGCATTTTAAGAATCCTATGGACTACTAAGATTAACATATTGCTTTTCTTACCCAGTTACATTGTATTTGTTTCTCAGATGATACACTTCGTGTTCGTACTGCGTGCTAGGAAGCTAATTAAACAAATAAATATTACAAATCTGCTACTTACAATAGAAAATTAAGGTAAGTAATTTATTTATATATTTCATAAATACATAAATTTTCTTAAACTTAGCTTAAAATACTCGTAGTCTTCAATTTTATATTGATAACAAAAAGTATATCACTGACCCTAATTTTAAAAGAAATTTTAGAAAGAAATATAAAAATAAAATTTTGCAAATATTTTAAGTTAATCAAACTAATAATATGTCAAGGAATCAAATATTATACAATTTTTTATATTTATAAATTGTACTTATGTTAAAAATCCAAAAATATTACCATATTATTTTTATTCTATATGAAAATATTTGTTGATAACCCCCCTCCTTCAAATTTGTCCCGCTTTGCCCATCTAAAAATCTGGTCACCTTAATATAATATCAATCAATGTAGAAACGAAGACAGCGATCATAGAAGAACCAGAAATCTTTTTATAACAAACGTCAATTATTGACAAGCCATAATTGACAAAACTTTAATCTATTAAAGTTGGAATTTGTATTAAAGAAAGTACTGATCATTTTTCGGAACCATCATCTGCTTCAGATATTAAGCTAAAGGTTTACCTTCGAAAGTTTCAAAGTTTTATTATCGATTTGTTTTGTGATTTTGTTATAAAGAAATAAACGTTATTATTTGATAGGTTAAGAAATTTGATTAAAGTATTGAACAGACTAGAGTAAATTTTCCTAGAGCATTTATTTTCAAACCCAGCACAAATAACAACATGTCATCCTTAGTGGATTGAGAAATGTAAATTGAATGTATAAATAATAAAGATCCAGTTAATATTCTCAAAAAATGAATAGCATTTCGAGTGTAGGTCATATGCATGAAAATGTTTTAGTTTAAAAATAATTTTAAAGTATAATTTCAATATGCTTGAATAGATATTTTTCTCATGTTCTCCACACATTCTTCGAGAACATCCAGATATTTATTGTCTTGAATCACATGTGATTCATGAACATTGCATGTGTCAAGTTTCAGTTTCTAAACATTAAATTTTCAAATTTTTCTCTTTAGAAAAACCCAGAGAAATAATTTTAAAATGTTTTAAACAACGTTGTTTTCTAAATATTATACTTAAATTTTCATTAATCACATTTAATTAATTGTTTTATAATTAAAAATAAAAGACTAAAAACATTAATTGATAATTAATATGTGGACTTAAACAAACTACAAGTCCATTTATCGAAGTTAATTTAATTATTTAAAATTTACGTTTTTACGTATTTTTTTTTAATTTTGTATTAAATTGAAAATAGCTTTTTAAAACTGAAAAACTTTCTTTTAATTTTTAATAATTTTTAAAAAAATTAATTAAAACAACAAATAATTAAATTAAAAATGTTACCCTTCTAATTTTGCCAACTGAAATTTTATTTTAATAAAAAAAATCGATATTATTAATTGAAATAAGAAATACGCAAAAAATTGATTAATCGTTAGTGAAAATTGTTTTAATGAAGCAAAGTTTTTGAGTAGTTTGCAAAAAACCATTATTCGATAATCCTTCGAATCAATTATCGGTAATTTATTAATTCTATTCAATTGTATAATTAGCTGTGGCGATAAAGGCACGGAGATTGGTCGAACCCGACGGAATAGATATTGTGTCAACTATCAATTGTTAATTGTTTGAATGAGTCTAGGCTAGTGGACTCATCAAATGACGCTCTCTACTTTCACCGAGAATTTTACTCTGCAGTTAGATTAGAATAATAAAATCTCCAATCTCTAGAGAGAATTCGAGATTAAATTTACGTGAAAATTTTAATCTTTGTTTCATAATAGAAAGCGTTGGGCAACTATGGAAAGTTATCGATAGAACACTCTGGCTTTTTATTCAGTTGATAGGGTTATTGCATCATAAACAGGTTTTTCATTAATTATCCTATTTACATTTTATAAAATTAAAATTTTAATTATAATTTATAAAATTAATATATAATAATAATTATCATTATTATTATGATTATAATTATTATTATTATAAGAAAGCGCCAATCAAACATTCGTTTTACGATATATCTCGACAGTTTTCCAGTCATCATCAGGTAGAATAGAATAACTATAGAAATTATAGATTTTTGAATATATTTATTAATTATATAAAATTTTTAATAAAAATATTTTATTGTTTAAAAATTATAAAAATTACAATTTAAATAATAAATTATTTTTTCAATTTTAGCAATTAGAAAAAACTTTTTAATATTTATTGAAATTTATTATTGTAAAATATATGTTTCTTTAAATAAATATATAATGAATCGATTTTTTTATTAATTAAAATATATTCAAATTGAAAATAAAATTATGGGCAATCATAATAACATCATTAAAACATATAAATCTGTTTTAATATGTTGAATTCATTTGAGAAAGAGTACACGTGTTTTAATCTAATTTTTAAACTGTTCATAAAAAATCGAATATTAAAAAGAAATAATGAAGACTTTTATTGTCTTTTATTTTTTTTCATTGATGTTTTTATTGCATTATTGAATTAATATCTGTACGACACACTTTCGACTTTTGCCAGATTGAAAAAATTTCAAGTCGTTTGATCGTAAATCAAATGAATTTAAACAAAGAAAATTAAAGTTATATCAATTTATAAAATTTTCCAAGCCAATTCATTCGAAAAGATCAAATAATTTAATTATTCCAATGTATTTTATTTAAATTAATAAATTTGTTTTAATTTATGTAATTTAACTCAACAATGAAAATAATAATTATTTTTTAACCAATCATTTCAGTCAGTTACAAATTTCTTACAACCCCAAAAATATACTATAATATTTGTGTGAAAATTTCTGTGACCTGTGAAATGAGAAATTTTACAGAAGCAAAATTTTAATAGTAACTTACGGATTGGTGGAACATAGTATGAAAATTTTATAAATTGTTATAATTAATATTAAATTATTATTAGAAATTATTAATATACTGTAAATTATTTGAATTAGAATTTAATATTATTTAAATTTGTTTTAATGAACTAAATAAAAATGGTTGGACAAATTCAGAATCACTAAATGGCATTACGTTTGGTTCAAATAGAGGAAAATCGTTTAAGTATGACCACTGCTT